>BMAT01013918.1:49148-60305 GCA_019649035.1 Elysia marginata | reverse complement strand
TGTCTCAATTAGATTTCTTAAAAACCTTATAGGCCTAGAGGTTCTAAATACCGTTATTGAGACCATAGCGATGATAGCCTAAAACTAGCCATCTTCAATCTTGCCACTTGTGTGGAATTCCTGTAAACTGTTAATTGTTATTCTAGATCCAGAGTTTGATGTAATTATAGTAAGGGCTGGGTCTAGAAAATCGAAATCTAGATGAGTTGAATGTAGGCCTATGGCACCCGAATGTATTTCGATACATACATCATTACATGTGTCACTAATGAAGGTCTAGAATCTAGATCTAGATTTCTTATTTTCTATTAGAATCACAAGAATGCCCTACCTGCTCATTCCAGCTGATCGACCTCTCCGGGGCATCTTTGTGGAATAGACCTGCTGGATCTGAAAGTAATGATTGATAAATATAGGGGGGATAAAGTTCTCTTCTAGGGATCTAATCTATTTAACAAATTGGTATTCAGAGATGCTCTGGTACAGCAGCGAGTCAACAAATAATTTGAACGCTGTATAACGTCGTTGGCTCAATGCTTTGACCTTTCTGTTGATGTTTGATAAGTGTCTCAAGTTGATTCAGCAGAGAGAGCATGCAGCTTCCGGTTTCTAGAAAACATTATAAAATCTGTACTTTTTTTTAGAAGGAGAGCTGTTATTTTTTTACTGTGCCGTACAAGGACCTTGTATAGGCCTAAAGTCCTTGGCCGTACGCTAGACCGTTCAGCCTTTGTTTTTTCAGACACTTCATAATCGTTTCGAAACACACGCAGTTTTACTGTATTTGCATAATACCGGTATATAATAGAATAGAATAGAATAAATCTTTATTGATCCCATTTTGAGAAATTGGTTGTACATAGTCATACTGCCTTTGCTAAGAGCTTTAACACCTGATTCGCATCAAGGTATTAGTGCATTTAAACACCCGCCCTTTCGTCTTAGATATTCGACATTACATTACTTGAACTTGCTAAAGAATTGTTATAAACCAACCCTATTGATGGCCCTATAGCAGGCCATATGGAGGTCACCTTCGCCAATTTTTACAGCAAAAAAATGGATTCGACTAGCCAAAACCTAAAAGTATTTGAGCGTAGGCCACATGTGCAAAAGTTAAATTAATTTCCTATCAATTAAGTACACGTATGAAGAATAAAATTTTTGCTGCAAGTACAATCTGTTCACTTTCACAATATACTTCAAGTTATTGCGTGGAAAAGTTGAAGGCTTATCTTTGGATGAAAAGAACTACGGTAGAAACGTGTACAGAACTCTTTTAGATTTAAAGTGTTGTTATTGTCGACTGTCATTGCAAAACAAAACATACAAGCCTTAACCTCATCGCCGTTAACCTCCCTTAGTTATGAAGATAGATCGACGTTGTAGATATCTACGGTAGTAGTACCACAGACGGCTTTTTAATTTAAAATGTAGTCACACTCTCAGTGCGTAGTACTGATTCAAGTCATTGATTGCAGAGCTGTCGTATGTCTAGATCTAATATTATGTGAATTAGATCTAGATCTAACCCTTTTTAGACAACTTTTTCAAAGAAATTCAAAGTCATTCAAAGAGCTGCATAAAGGTCTTGCTTATTTCGATTTGAAGCCCAAGTCTGAAACTGAAGATACTTTCTTGAAAAATGAACATCTTACCACACAAAAGGTACAGGGTCTAGATCTGCTGGCTAAAAATACAAACTTATTAAAAACTTTAAATCAGAATCTCTATCCCCTGACCTGTTAAGAACAATGTTACAATTTTGAAGCGAGCTCAATTTAACAATTTGCTGTATGAAAGTTTTTCAAAATAAAAATCTTCAAAACTAATTTTCATTTTATGGTTTAGGGCCATTCTATAATCCATGTCACATAAATTACATTTCAGTACCTATGCTACTCCAAACCAATAAAATTAAAAAGCCACTTTGGGGCAATTTAGATAGATCTAGATTTAGATGAATAAATATATTTTGATTCTAAGTATTTAGATCTATACCAAATTTATTGTTGTTGTAGTGAAGTTGTACTTTTATCTTGATTTTCAAGGAATTCATGCAATTTCTAAGTTAATGGAAAATGCGCAAAATTAAATATTGGTTGGTTGTAATGGTAGGCAAAAATTTGTCCTAAATTTGTCCCACATCACAACTGACGATAGACAGATTTTTGTGTGACTTTTTGTATCTAGATATCTTGGTCTATATATAAATTTTTTAACAAATGAAAAATATATTTAATGATGTAAATTGAACAGATCTATCATATGTTTTTCAGTTCTGTCATTGTGTTTGTTCTGAATTGAAACTTTGTGACAAGGACTGAAGGAACAGATTTAAATGAATTTTTATCCCATTCTCATGAACTACTGATTACAGTTTCTTAAATATCAAAATTTTCTCTAATCTGACTAGAGTTAGATTTCTCTAGTATATGTCTTATAGTTTCCAAAAGTTTTGTAAAATTTAAAGAGTAAGGAGCAGTTTTATATAGTGCCTAATCCACTAAAATGCTTTTTAAAAGTGCTTTGCATGGGTTCCCGAAAAGGTCATTACCAACCAAATTGTCTTCTAAACTCAAACATCACAGAGGAGCAGCAAATAGTGCATCACTGTAGCGCACTGACAAGACTGGCTAGTATTAGGGAGTAGTAGAGTCGGGTACTCCTTTAACACATGTATGAATAAGGCGGAAAATTATATGAATGGTTGAGCGTTTTTGCCTTAATACTATCATGATCATTTCAAATAAATAAATGTAATTATTGTAACTAAGTTCTTATTGATTCTTGACACCCAAATATACAGTTGGCATGTGCGTAACAAAAAAAACATAGAAAGAGTCCGCAGAGATGAAGAGAAGGCAGCAGAAGAGGAAAAAGAGAAGCAGCGCCGTATTGCTTTGGCTGTAAGTATTTAAACAATGATATGGTTAAGAAAGTTGTTGCAGAAACTGAAACCACTGTAGATCAATGAAAAAAAAGACAGAAAAGGTTTTTACTCAGTTTAATCTAACATGCCCAAAGCGACCAGCTATTGTGGTCATGATGGACAGGTGATCGCGTTGGAGAACATGCTTGTGAAACAGTACCTTGTTCACTCAGAGTTGAAAATTTGATGACCATAAAATTAGGATCTATCCCTAGCAGATGCCGGCAATATTTTGATTATGAAGATTGTCCTTTCAATTCATCACAGAGATATTTCTGTCTTTTTGCATAATTTACTAAATATTTGTAATCCATGCTGGAGTAATCAAGATCTAGCGCATCCTTAGCATGGCCTATTGACAGGTGTGATAAATTGGCAACTGGTTGTCTATGGCAGTGTCTCAAAAACTTAACCACCGTTACCCAGCTTTACACTCCCAATAGCACAACTAAATGATTAGCCAAACTCTCTAATTAATAGAGATTGACCCCAGGTGAGCAATTAAGCAAGAGATAATTTTGTGTTAGGACCTGGTCGATTGTTGATATTTTGCCCTGTCTTGTCACTACAGTTGTCAGTTTCAGCCAGGCTATCCATCCGGTCGTCGCAAGCTGTCTTAAATCTGATTATTACGTTAAGGTAACAGGTAAACACAAACATTTGGGGGACAGGGATGGAGGAGCATGTCAGAGATCAGGACTGGCGGCTGATTGGTTCTTCTCAGGTCAAGAATGGTTGCGTTCCTTTAAAAGTTATTTTAAAGGGATTATAAGGAATGAGACATAAAAAGCTGTCGGTGGCCGTGTTAGTAAGGTGGTTGTCATGAAGGATATCAAAACATAGAAAGAATGCAAGGGAGTTGTAGAAAAGAACTCATTAGATCTGACTGTACCGGTATGTCTATAACTAGTATAAGCTGAAACCCTGTTTAAAATTTACAGCTTGGTGTGTAGGCTATGGTGTTTGGGTTAGCAAGATAAATTTAGTCACCCACTTTAGTTTAGAAAATACAATTTGGGGTACCTAAAGTTCCTATTCCTACATAGCAACATGCTTCCTTGCGAGTCTGTTTTTATTTCTATTTCTACTAGCAGTCTTTGACTAAGAGATGTACCTGGTATTGCAAACAATGAAACATATGACAAATTCAATTAACTGACCTATCGGTACATGTACCTAGTCCCTTGCCATTTGTATAACACTAAAATTTGCTGAGGAGGATTTTAATGTTGGGTTTTGAACATTTTATTTCAGTATGGCTGTATTTTGTTCAATGATTTTTTATTGTATTAACTGGCATGAATAATTTTCATCTAGAGACAGTCAAAGAGAAAGTCAGTTAATAGATAGTTTTTGTTTTTTAGAAAAAAGATTAAAATGTAAAAATCCATTTTAACTCTTGATTTTACGCACCAGTCATATGCGTATCCCTCAAATTTATGAGTGCTCAAGACAATCAAAGTGCAGTTTCTGCAGAGAAAACCAAACCATAAATGGGAAATACTGCACTTTAATTGTCCCTGGCAGATGACTTGGTAAAGACAATATGCAATTGCAGTGTTTAAGTTTTTAAAACTTAAATTAATAAAATACTACTGGATAACATTGCAGGAACAAGAGGCACGAACAGATTTACTCCGCAAGAAAGCAAAGAATCGGGCGCTTCCCTCAACTAGTGATGGCCCTGACCACCTGCCATGTGAGGTTTCTACAACCAGCCAAGGAGACGACTCGGTCGCCGTCTCATCTAGTAAAGATTGTGTTATCCCTGGACTTGGGGACAGCAAGGAGCATATGAATTTCTTCAAGGAGATAGAGGATGGTGTAAGGTTCAACTAAGAGCAAATCCAGTGGTAGAGACTTAGATTTTAGGTTAAAGTTTATTGAAGGCAATGTAGTAAAGTTCAAAGGTTTTCCAAGTGACAAAGCAGTAGGCTGTTTTTTCTCACTAACTTTTCTCTGAATAAATCAAACTGGTTTTTTTTAATAATTTGTCAAAAATATTTTCACCATTTCCTAAGGTAATAAATTTACTTGCTCACTAATTAAAGCTACTCTTTTCATAACGTAGAACTATAAGGTAAAGACAGATGTGTTATCTTTTTGTGTGCATGTTGAATCTGTTCTCTGTCATAGACTGCCGTGCTGGAAAAAGTCACACCATGAAAACTGTGAGATCCTTGTGACATTTGATTCATTTAAACATTTTATTTCTATCTTTTTATAGCTTGTCAAACAAGGTACGAACAAGGAACATGAAGCTGAGAAGAAAAAAGAGCAAGAGGAACTAGAGAAAAGAATTGGTTTGCTGACATATTTGGGGCAGACTGCCCTAGACAACAAAGGTAAAACTCTACACTCACTAATATAAGTTTCCGATTACCCTAGACAACAAAAGGTAAACTAAAAGTTCACATTGACTTATATAAGTTTCCGACCACCCTAGACAACAAAAGGTAAAAGTTCACATTGACTAATATAAGTTTCTGACTGCCCTAGACAACAAAAGGTAAAACTCAGCACTGACTAATGTAAACATCTTTGAAGAAAGAACCCTGTGAAGAGGATGGCGAAGTGAAATGTAGCTTTTTTATTAATTAATTCATTCTTTCAAATGCATTCTTGTGATTTATTGGCACACTTAGTTGCGAAATAAGGAAAGAAGTAGACAGTGGTAGACATAGATTTAAAAAGCAATAGACTGACAGACAGAGGGAAAATAGAGAGAGGTTCTTTTTGTCTTTTTCTACAAACTTACTCTATCATCATTATTATTATTATTATTATTCTCAAATTACAAACAATGAGCCGTTTGGGAAACTCCCAAGAGTACATCAAAACTGCCAAATGCAGACTGTCTAGTAGGTTACTGCTACCGACACCCTGAGCTTAGCACCCAGAGGCTACTATTATGGGAGCCTACGCACAGAACATGGAGACGAGTAAGACCAAAGGCAACATATATGGACACTATGATGAGAGACACAGAAACGACTAGCGTCCACGACCTAGTCAGTCTGATGGAGGCTCATGGTGATATCTCGGAGTCATCCACCTTAAACCAAATTAAGTCAATTGTTATTATTATTATTATTTTTATTATTACTATCATTATTTTTATCATTATCGTTGTTTTTTTTCCTTTATTATTATTGTTATTATTATTATCATCATTAATATTATTGTTGATGTCACAACTTTTATTTTACCACCAGAGAGTGCACCATGGTATTTGGACAAAAAATTGAGAAAAAAGAACAAGTCTGAAGATGATACAGAAGCAAAGAAAGAGGATAAAGAACTTGAATTAAAGTAATCTTTTTTTGTGTACTGTAGTGCCATTGTAAGCCTTTAATGTTATATTAACAAGACTGAGAGGAAGCATTAAAAAAATTTAGCATCTGGTCCAGCTTTTGAATGCAGTTGCTGTGGAAAGCCATTCCTGTATGCTGTACTTAAGCAATGTTAAAAGTTAATTTTGGCCATTAATGGCCCATTGGAAAAAACTTTTAAAAAATCCCAATTAGTATATTCATGTTGCAACTTATTCATATGCCTCAGGTGTTTGAAATTTTTACGTTCAAAGACATTGCTATTTTGAAAAAAAAATGCATTTTTTAGCTTCCAAATGTAAAAAGTTTCATGAAATTATCTACGTGTTGGCAAAAGATATAAAATATTGTTTTGATTTCAAATTTAGATTGTAAGAAAAATAAACACACTTTTAAAGGGCATTTTCTCAAATTTTAATTTCTGACTTAAGACTCATTTGCTCTGGTCCCAAAACCTCATGTTTAAAGCCATGAAAAGTCAAGGTAGCCTATTGGATGCATATGTGTCAGCAAATTACTTTGTGTAGGACAAGTCCATAAGATGCAGATGTCTGAAGTTAGACTTTGAAAATCATTAGTATTTTTTTCTTTGTCCTTCTTTATCTTTAATTGCAGTAGTTGCTTTTTTTTAATAAAGTATCATGATGATTTCACATATAAAATTTATAAATTTTGTTATTAAGAATTTATTATATTTTTAAAATTTAAAACATGAAACAAAAAAGCCTAGCTCAAATAGCAATGTTTGCCAACAAGAAAATTATAACTCTTGGACTGAGCATTGTCTTCAGATAAGGCAGCACAATTGACACATGTTGTGAAAACTCTGAAATGGTTTTTACAGATCACTTTTACATAATACAGTCGACTACTGATGAGTCAGTGTCTCTGTTGGTTTTAGATCAAGATTGACTTATTCATCCATCTACTTCACCTTCAATGATTGGGAAAGGAAGGGGGGGGAGAAAAATTATGATTTGACTTTTTTAAAATATTTTGTGCAGAGGTAAATGAACAGAATAGTTTGGTGTTGCATTTAGTTTTAACCAAGCCCAAGTGACTTCAATCCTTTGTTAGACTTATGTTTGCAATGAGAGTGTGTGAATTGTCGTGTATTGGGATAGTGGGTACGAAGGTTGGCAAGAAGGCAGTACAAAGGTGCGGCATAATGGAAAGATTGTGTTACCTCTCAGTCTCATTATAACACGGCCGCTTCACTCTCTATTGCATGAGTAAAATTAAAGATCGACTTATCCAGAAAGATTTATTGAATACAAAGGGAAGTGGGCAGGGATATAAGGATCTACTTGACCGTCATGACGGTTGAGTCGACATCGACGTGTCAGCTTCCTTTTTTTTTGTAGAAAAGTTATTACAAAGCAGAATGTTCTGGGAAATTAACATCCACTCAGGCGAAAATTGACTCACGCAAAGTCAACTCAAATGAAATTGGCTGTATTGCTTCTATTTTTATTTTAGTCTGCTTTGTTTTGACTTTTGCTTTTATTTTTAAATCATGCTCCTTGTGCAAGTGAAATAGTTTTTACATTTTTACCATAGGTACAGAGTTATCCGCTTATATTGACTCGCTTTAGGAGATCTATGTTATGTCACTATTTAAGTTAAGGTCGATAAATAAAGTACAAAGAGGAATAACAAGCAGGCGGTCAACGACACTGGTATCATTACTTCCCTTGTTTTGTTTTCACTGGGAAACAACTTTGGAAGACATTTTGTTTTGCTGTTTTTTTAGCCTTTTATTTAATTTTTTTTTGTTGAACTTATGGTTGTTCTTTCTTTTTTTTTCTTCTTGTTTTTCAATGTCTTTTTTTTTATCAATTCAGCATGTCAATAGAAGCCAAAAAGGTTAGAAAAAAATGTCAATGCATGAGAAATCGCTTACTTAGGTTAAAGAGGAAAAAAATGTCCTCATAGTAAAAGATGTCATTATGTTCATATGTCAATAAAGTGGCTGTTGATATAATTGGATTATACTGTATGAAGGCAATGGATTTTTAAAATGAGAACTTGTAGTAAATTTGCTACGGTATAAAAAAAAAATTTAATTTCACCATTCACGTTTATTGCTGACTTTTATACTTTGTAATTTCTATGACAGACGCGCTGTTCAGCAAAAACGTCTGGAGGAGATGGATCCGCTGCTTCAGATGAAACAGTACGTTGAGAAAAAGAAACATGGGAAACATAAGGTCTGTCCAGATACTGAGCATTAAAATGAACAATTATTGTTGTAGTATAATCTGCCTGTCTTGAAATCGTAAGATGAGTTTGAGCCTTGGTGTCTCAATGAATCTTCACTGGTGTTGTAGAACTGGCAGTGCTAACCTTTTTTTAATGCTTTCTATGGGAAGATTTCAATAATCAGTTATAATTTTGTAAGTAGGACAATGTCTTCTTTTAAGTTTTGAAAGTGCGCAAACATTTTTTTTAATGCAGTGCATTTAAAATAATTCAAGCTAACCACAAACACCTAATAAAATGATAGATTTTGTGAAAGCATTTGATTTCATTTATATAGCAGTTACATAGACAATAGTAGACCTACCATATTATCCATTTTCAAATAGGAGCTGGAACATAAAGTGACTAGGGTTTTTTGGTATGAAAACAATTTCAAAATCTGCGTTTTTCTCTTCAAAGCTTAACTTGGAATTCTTTTGAAAGCAGTTTATTGGTTTATACCAAAAAAAAACCCAGAACTACATCTGAAACTCAAAGTGAAAGTTTGAAAAAATGTAGAAAACATCTTCCTGTGAAGCATTCCGAGCCAGCCCAGTGCTGTCTTGCTAAACATAATCTCTATGTACTATTTGTCAAATGTTGTATGGCATGACTTACTCCCCTTCCAGTTAAATCGTAATAAAAATTTTGTTTTGGAATAGCTGCAACACATGCTTTGAGGCAGGCTTGATAAAAAAAACCACCGAGTACTTTTTACAATCGAGTTTCACCATATGTAGGGTTTTAAAAATTTTGTTGGCCTGTCCTAAATTTCAATTCTTAAGGTATCTGCAGCATATAACCAATCTGTAACGTTATACATTTGCTTAATTGAAACCATACAATAAAAAAAAAAAACAATCCTGGTCAGAATGCAGTGGAAACCTCTAAAGTCAAGTTCAGTGAGGATGCAGTGGAAACATCTAAAATCAACAGTCTATAATGCAGTGGAAACATCTAAAATCAACAGTCTATAATGCAGTGGACACCTCTTAAATCAACAGTTTATAATGCAGTGGAAACATCTAAAATCAACAGTCTAGTTAGAATGCAGTGGAAACATCTAAAATCAACAGTCTATAATGTAGTGGAAACATCTAAAATCTACAGTCTAGTTAGAATGCAGTGGAAACTAATATCAAGTTCAGTTAGAATGCAGTGGAAACATCTAAAATCAACAGTCTATAATGCAGTGGAAACATCTAAAATCAACAGTCTACAATGTAGTGGAAACATCTAAAATCAACAGTCTATAATGTAGTGGAAACATTTAAAATCAACAGTCTAGTTAAAAACCAATGGAAACCTCTAAAATCAAATTCAGAATGCAATGAAAACCTCTAAAATCTACAGTATAGTTAGCATACAGTGAAAACCTCTAAAATCAAAGTCCTATCATTCAAAATTGTTCTAAATCAAAGTTCTCTAGGTGTGAGGTGTTTTTTTCTCGTTATATTTAGTTTTGATAGATCTATATCATTTCATGATTTGAACACGATGATGTACAATTCTCTTAATTGGAAATCTATATTGAGGTTTACAGAGGGTTATTCTTAGGATCCTTAGCAGTTTTACTCTCCCATTGCATGAAAGGCAATGGATAAACATTCATAGTACAAAGTGGCCACCCTAGAACTTACAGAGATGTCGATGGTCTATGAAATTATTATGTTTTTTGTGTAGATGAAAGCAGTGAAAAGAGGAAAGTGCTCTAAAACAGAGAAATTAAGAGATTTTTTAAAACTGTATTCCAATTTGATGAGAGCTAAATTTATCTTCAAATCATCCAAAAAATAAATTGCCAGTCCTTTCAATAGCAGGATAAAATCAGTAATCTGAACATATAGTACTCGTAGTTCCAATTAGGCAAATATTTCTACCTCACAGTACAACTTTTAATAGCTGTTCCAAAAAATGTCAATGAACTGGGTGGAATTTAATTTAAATGAAACATTAAAAAAAATAGAATTTATTTGTTTTTCTTAATTCTCTTTTCTTTATAGAAACACAAACATAAAGACAAGAAGAGAAGCCATAAAGACGAGAAGGAAAGAAAGAAAATATTCTCATCATCTGACGCTTCCATCGAGACTCCTACCACCAAGAAAACCATAGAGCAGTTACGGGCAGAGAGAATTGCAAGGGAAAGAAAAGAAAAATTGCGGACACAAGCATTGTTGACACGGACAAGTAGCACAGGTATTTATAGAAAAGGCGGTGGGTCTCGGACGTTGATGTAACTATAACGAGTTGTATACTAAATATATAGTGGAGGCTGTCACTGCGCAAGCAATTATGATTAAAATCTTTAGCAAGTCAATTAGAGAGAAACTAAGCAAAGACGTTTGGCACCCAACTCCTTTGTTGAGATGCACAGTGGTGACATGGGATAAGTTATGTTTCTTTGAGTTTGAGAAGCAAGCTGGTAAGTGCTGAAGCTGCGCTAAGTAGATGGTTCCAACCTTTCCAAAAGCAAACATTTTTGCAATTTTCACTTCAATCCACTGTTAATGACGTGCCTTCAATCATATCTGTACATAGTAGTCTGGCCTTAGCAAATAGGTTTATGGTATTTCTATTTCTTTTTTGCCGTACAGGGGTAGAATCCCATAAAACTGAAATCTCTCTCTCTCTTTCTCTGTCTCTCCCCCT
>BMAT01013915.1:80596-91646 GCA_019649035.1 Elysia marginata | reverse complement strand
AGCTGCTAATACCAATTTTAAAATCCTTGGTTTGACTCAGCCGGGGATTGAATCACGCACCTCTCAGTTATTGGTACAGTCCTATAAAAAAACACATTATATAAGCTTTAAAAAGGCTTTTACTTTCATAAACCGGAAGAAAACTTCACGCGCGGCAGCACATCAAACGGAAGAAAACATGACGCACTAAAACCAGGCTAGATTGGAGCCTAATCTAGAATCCAGATCAAGACATCTTCAAGATCTAGAAACTAGTTTATATATTCTAGATTAGATTAATGGACAAAAAAGGGCAGAAATATTAATAGTATGATAAGTAAGTAGTTTGAGGCAATCTTTCTCATTGAAAAGAATTCAACTTAGTCTCATCTTCGCTTTCTCCTCCTCTCCTCTCTCTCTCTCTCTCTCTCTCTCTCTCTCTCTCTCTCTCTCCATTTTTCTCCCGGCGTCTCACACGTATTCTCGCCTGTTATCTAATGCATTTAATGGTAAGGAAAATAAAGACGAAGAAAATGAGAAACAGGAGCATGTACTTATACAAAATAGGATTCCATCGCCTTCCTGTACTACTGCACTGTCAGTGGTTTTCCTGTGATGAACTACTTCACGGTATTAGTCAAAATGTTTTTATTTCACTTAGAGCTCTGATTTGGCAAGGATAGGCGTTAAGATCAAAACATTCTGGGACATGTTTGAAGAGATGGATAGACATTAAATTGTGATAAAGGCGAAATGTTGGACAAATAAAAAAGGGAAAACCCTCGAAAATATTCTTTAAAATGACATGCTATTTTGGGTGGTGAAAGTCCAGGAAATTGTATTTAAGAGATTTTGTTTTATTTATTGTTCCCTTTTTTAATCTTGAGTAAAGATATATTGAGAGCGTTGAGTTCCGATGTTCCTACACGGAGTTATTTTAGTGAAAAAAGTAACACCAAATATTGGGGTATAAAAATGAGATAGTGAGAGAAGGGAGGGTGAAAGAGAGGAACAGAGAGAGGGAGAGAAGGTACGAAGTGATGATGTTAAAAATTCAGCTTCCTTATACTGTTTGTTTCCAATTTACAATTGGTGTCTCATGTCTTTGTTTGTCGAGAGATTTTGATTATATAAACTATAAAAACATAAACAGCAACAAACCAATAACGGATAAACGTGTATCTTTTCAAGCTGTTTAGTCCAACCTGTCTAAGGAAAACTAGGACGAACGGAAACGCAGTACAATTACCTTTGTACCGAAGCGCTGGCTGTTACCTTAAAGTAAAAGTGGCCTCGTTTCATAGAATTATGTATTGCTGAAGGAGCGCCTATAATTTACATAAGACAAGCACAGATCATTTTCTCAATGTTTTTTCAATGGAGTAGGAGAGGCAAAGAACGTGGGATGGGAGGGGAGTTGGCATGATTTGAAATAAATTGATTTATGATCTGGGGAACTCAGTGCAATGTGCTATGGTTTTCTATTAATGACGTTTCCTATGATCATGTTCTTTAGTTATCGGTGAATAAACAGGAAAAAGAAAAAAAATATCCAACGAATTTGACTATGTCAACATGATGCCCGGTGCCGTATTTGTATTGGTATGATAATGAAGGGTTTTGAAAAAAAAGAGAGAGAGAGAGAGTGAGAGAGAAAGCGGAAACGTCGATTTATCATGAGAATTTCAGGAATTTCTTGTCGGGAGAGAAATCAACAACATGTTGTGTTAGAAGGGAATGAAAGGGGTAAAGCTTGCTGAAGAAAAAGAAGAAAGGAAGAGAGTCTTTAGTGATAGTGATGTAAACCAGAGGAGGCGTTTGGAAGAATTATTTATATATCCATTATATTGCAATGTAAAATTCTATGGCTACTAAGGTGGGTGGGCGAGGAACAGTTCGATAAGCTTCTGACGACAATCTTTGCTAGTAATGAATAGGTTGTTGTCTTAGATTTCGCACATGAAGAAAAAAAATTGACAGAAACGTGAAAATTGCGAGTAAGGATTATGACACATATGACAAATATATATGCCAGTAGAAAAAGCCTTAATTTAAGCTACTTGTGAATTAAAATTAATCAGCATTAATAAGTATGAGTGCTCCACGCCATCAGAACCCTTAAAATCTATATACACGCAAATTTTTGTTTTTACATCAGCCAGCCCCAAACGTTTGATTTTGGATTAGTTTTAATTATAAACTAATCAATACTTAAAGAGTTATGAATAGTTCTATAAAGCACTGTTGTATTAAAACTTTTGAATTTAAACAATCAAGCCCTTCAAAAACAACTTTCTGCTATAAAGCAATTATTGTTTGACAATTATAAGATAACCTTCTTTTTAAAAGAAGCTGTTATTTGTTCAAACTCACAAATCATGCCTAACACTGTGTAACAGAAATAATCGAGTTTGGACATCTTACGAGGTTTGGGGGAGAATTATCTTCTCCTAAAACAAACGCTGGAATTGTAGGGGGGTATAGGTAATGATCGACATTTTAGAGCGGTGGATGGGGCTTGAGACCGAGAGGGGACAATTAACAAACGAACAACGGAAACAGTTCTCCGTAACTTTCTCATATAGCCGGGGGGTGGGGGGGAGTCGTGTTTAATCAAAGTCATTTTGTGAGAGAGGAAAGAGAGACACGGGATTTTCTTTCTCCGCACAACCAGAATTGAAGGACTTGACACGCCAAAGCTTCAGGGTCAAGTGCCAGGATCCTGTTCTCTATCTAGCTAAGGCTACTTTGCTTAATTCAATCATATCGGTGGGTGCTTAATCATAGTCTCAAATTCCGATTCGAATAGGAACTTTTTGATCTGGTTTTGACCGAGTCATAGCTAAAGCCAACATATTTATTTTCTAGCCAGTTGCAGCACATGGTGCTTTGCTCAAAGAGACGAAAACCTCTATAATTATTGTATGATAAAAAAAAAGAATTGTTTAGATTATAAGAATTTTTTTTCCAGAAACCTATCCTTGCACTCGGTATTCCAGTTTATCGACTCTTGTAATAGACCTTAAACGCACCATTCAGATTTTTAAGGAATCACATTTAATATTACACGGCTTTTTTTTTTTTAAATATTGTGCTTACAGCTACTTTCTTGAAATAAAATCAATGTAGCTGTGTTAATTGGTTTCGAATATGAGGGATTTTAAACCGGCTCAAATCGGTTATTTACATTCAATGTTAAAGGTTGAATTAATTTCAAATATGAGTGGTCTTAAACCGGCTCGAATCGGTTATAAGCGTTAAAGGGTGAATCGATCATGATGTTCGATTTCTGCCCAAACTTTACCAATCGAACATTTTTGTAGTGACCACGCGCCGCAACAAACGATTGTTGATTGTGAGGGTGGGGAACATTTTGATAGGACACTCAGTGAGGCGTCTTTTTACTTATCTATTTATTTTAGATTTTGTGTCGCCTAAGCCTATCCAAGACCCAAGAATTTTGAATAGCATTGATTTTGTTCCGGTACCTTGAATGTACAATAAAGGAGCCGAATGGAACTAGAGACCTACAGTTAGGCTTGCGGCGCCGTATAGAAAGCCCACATTGTATGTGATGGTAAGGGAGAGATTGGCGGCTAGGGCCTGTGCTTGCTTCATGACATAGATCTGGTTTTAGTTTTTAACGTTCAACAGGTTGGAGGGTAGGCCCTAAACATAAAGTTATAGAACAAGAGTAGCTCTGTGTGAAAACTCATTGGTGATGTTAACGCTACATAAATTTTTTTTGTTAAACCATTTTCATTAGGTAAATAGACCCTAAGTGCCGTCGTATGGACAGAAATAATTTTGTTGCCCTTTACATGGCATGTTTTTAATCTTGTGTGGGGACATTCTTGACAGGATGCTGTGGTACATGTACGATAATGAGGATTGTGACAATTTCGATGCGAATAGTTTTCACGAATGTGTTCGATTATCTATAGTCCAACATTTTAAACATTTCTTCTGTGTATTCCAGTAATTTTTTTAACAATAAAGACTTGTTCTTTTACATGTCGGTGTGGTCGAAGTATCTGTTTATAGGAATTTTCTCTCTCTCTCTATCTCTCTCTTCCTCTCTATCTATCTCTCCCTCTCTCTCTCCCTCTCTCTTTCCCGCTCTCTTGATTCTATCTCTCTCTTTCCCGCTCTCTCGATTCTATCTCACTCTATCTATCTCTTCTCTCTTTCTTTTCGTGTCTCTCTCTGGCCTCATCCCGTAGCTACTGTATGAATGTGACTTTGTGAGGCAGAATAAATAGTAATGGTAGTCACAATGCAATCAAATGATTGAAAAAATTTTAAGGTATAAAATTAGCAGTGAAGAGAATTAGCCTTTAGTATGATTCGAACCTTTGACTTATTTCATATCGTAAAGTTTTTCAACTTTGTGTGAGCCAACCAGGGTAAATCGGGCACAAGTCGCTGAGACGAGTTTGAAGTTGAGAGCCCTTTTTAAGGACACATCTGTTATGAAATGAACTATCTCAAGATGTATGAACATTAAAATTCAATTTTTTCACATTTTCTAGTGAATGAAATACACTTTTATAAAATGATTATACCTGAATAATTATGCTAAACTTCTAACTTATGGCTGATTTATCCCGATCCACTCACACACGGCGTCATAATCCTGATGAAAATTACCCACAAGTTAGTGTATTTTAAATGCAATTTGTATAACTTATCTTTCTTTCCCATTGAAAAGAGCATTCTAAATGTAAATTATGCTTACAGAAGAAAGATTTGCGCATGATTATTATTTTATAGATAGAAAAATAAAACTTCCTTACAGTTAAAGGACAGAAAGTGATCTAATATCGAATTGTGTTGAGCTTACAAACTTTATACATACTTGTAAAATAGAATAGAAAACGTATTTATTTCATGTTCTGCACAGCAGTCTAGTACAAGTTCGTAATTTTTGTTTCGCTTCCATGGTTGGTTTATTTGACCTGTCTGGTGAACATTATCCTTTTTTAAAAGTGTGTCGATCTTTTGACCTATTTAACATCGAAATGGCTCACTGATCTATTTCGCTTTAAGACGAAATTATTCTGTCATTGTGACATTGACAATCGTTACCGTTCAACCAAAAATCGTATCACCAACGGACTATCGTCAGCGGTGATTTGCTCTTTAGAGTTACTGTGGACGTAACACTATTGGAATTATGATTGAACTTCTAGCAGGAAATATCGGATTCAGAAATCCTGGTCACAGGGGCGAATCTCACCTTCTGACCTACAAACAGGGTAAGCCTAGTAATTGTTAGAAAAATACACCAATACTGTATAATGCTATTATCATTATGTGCGCTTTGTAGAGTAATTATTGAATATATTATCCGCGGATAACGGTAGGCTGAAATTGTGTATGATTCGAACCCTCCGAATATAGAATACCGGTACTTGGCTTTAAGCACTAACCGCCTTGCGACTCAAGGGAGCGCAATAATCTAATATCATGTCACCACTACGTTTTATACTCGTAATAGTTTTTTTACATGGTTGTTATTTTTGTTAATTGAAGACTTATGGTTTTATTTTAATACTGGTCTTTGCACGGTGGTTATTCTTAGACCTTATGAGCACATGATCTCTGCACACTGGTCCATTACATTGATATGTTGTTTTCCAATCCTATTGCTTGTTAAAATTATCAATCTCCTTAGATTTGAGAGGTTGCGTTCTTGTAATGGCACCCTTGAATTTATGCCGAGGAAACTATGTCACCATGTAGACCTACTTGTAAGTCTCAGTGGATCGTCAAAGAATTTTCATTTCTTCCTGTCGAGTCTTATTCGTATTCATGTAGACATGCCTGTCTATAACATAGTGTCCGATTCTCTAGCATCGTTTTATTTCCGTTTTAAAGATATGTTGACAGCCTACACTTTGTTTTATCTTAGGGGTGTTTCATGCAAGGATGTTTTTAAGTTAGTTTATGCACTACGTAAGCGGGCACTTAAAGATTATCTCATTGTGAGGCAGCCGTTTGGTTTTTTTTTAGTCTTTGCATGTTTACTACTCTGTGTGTATGTGGACCGTCTGTGTTTTCATAGTATAAGAGCGTGTTTGTTCCAATATCACTGGAGAACTTTGTTCCACGTGGTAAAAGAACGGGGAAGAGAGAGGGGGAGAGAGAGAGAAAATTAATAGAATGATAGATTTGGTATGGAGGAAGATTACTTTTACAAAAATATTGAGTCAAAAAAGAAGTGAAAAAGTAGGAGAAAGCAAGAAAACGGAGGACACAAAAAGAGGCTATTTGAGAAGGATGACAGAAACAAGTTTCTACCAATTATCCTTTCTCCCTTTGTGGCGCTATTCGGCCTGTTGCACTGGGATAGGAAGAAGGAATGGGGAGGGAAGAACTTCTGGAGGATCGGTCAACCATTCCGCATGGATGGCCTGGTTCGATCTTCATGATTGGATTTTCTAAGTGTTTAGCGTCTCATAAGCTGCTCGGAGCTGCCCATGCGGTGACAGATCTACATGACTGTACTTTATCTTTAGCTTATTATTTTGTGGAACACCAAGTGGGAAGGGGGGGCCGAGGGGGTGGGGTGGTCGTTCGCTCTTACTCTAAGGAAATATATAGAGAATTGGCAGGCTTTACGCTCGACCTGAGCGCACCACAGTCAATCAGCCGTGACTTACAAATGAACTGGAGGGTTCAGAACTTGCTCTTATGTGTATGGAGATGTATGTGTGTGTGTGTGGGGGGGGGGGGGCGGAGAGAGAGGCAGAGACAGACAGACAGAGCTCACACTACATTCTTCCAAAATTGTGCTCTCTTCTCGAACTTAAACTTAAAGAGGTGAGAGGACTCCAGCGTGTCTTCATACCTTGCCATGTTTGTATTAGGTTACCATACAGTCAAACCATTGAGTCGTTGTTGTACTCCATCTTAGGAAGTACTTAGTCTTCCTAATAAATTATGGTTCTATACCAATCTCAATAAGTTGTTGGTAGCGTTGGGAGTCATTTGAGTCCAATTTGTTTATACCTGATGGGTACAGGCTTCTTCCATTTCTATATTATGTTTTTGTTATGTAAAACGTCTGGACATGCTCTCCTATTTTTTAAATAAAGGCTAACGACGCAGGACATACTTATTTATGAGGTCAGAGTTCACAGTTTGTTGTCATCATATCTTGCGCCACTGTTCATCTCATTAGTTTTGCTTCTTCTCATTTGGTATATTGAAAGTACATGGACATGTAGTTTCACAAAAAAGGCCGTGTATTTCCGCAACAAAGGCCGAACTACAAATTATAAAGATGGAAACTACGTCATCGTTAGATGTACTTATAAACCTCAGTGGACCGCGAAAAGATTTCGAGTCTTATTCATATATTCGTGTAGACACGCCTGTCTATAACTTAGTCTGTGATTCTCTAGCGTCGTTTTGTTTCCATTTTAAAGATATGTCGACAGCCTACATTTTCTGCTATCTTAGAGGTGCCTCATACAAGGATGTTCTTAAGTTAGTTTACATAGTATGTAAGCGGGCACTTGAAGATATCTCATGCTAAGGCAGCTGGGGGTTTTCTTTGCATCTTTACTTCTCTTTGCGTCTGTGAGCCGTCTGTTTGTGTGTATGTCTCTCTGTCTCTCTCTCTCTCTCTCTTGCTCTGTCTCTTCCCTTCTCTCTGCTTCTCGCCCTCTCTTTACCTCTCTGTCTCTGTGTGCCTCGCCCATCCTCTCTCTTACTTTTCAAGTTACATCTCTCTCTATCATTGTCATCACCATCCCTTAACCCCCCACCCCCTTTTAAGTGTATCCCCGGTGGCATATAACGGAATTTAATTTTTAAAAAAAAAAGAAACTTCCTAAGTTTAGCGTCGAGAGGGTCCTGAGAGGGTTCCAGTTGCGACTAAGGGATAAGAACCTTATGACCTGAAAGCTTTTCTCGTGCTGGAAACTACATGAATTTTTCATGAAGAAAAGTTTTTGTTATACACGTTAGCTACGGTCAAATCTTAGGGTCAAAAGGCTAACAGAACATTTATATTCCATCTCCACGATGCGCCTTTTATTTACTGCCATTTTGGATTTAAATACGGTAATTGACAATAGTGCTCTTCCTAAATAGTATTAGGCGTGCTTAAGCTGAGAGCACCTTGCAATCTCCCACCCTTACTACAAACCAACTCCCAATGAATGTTCTCCAAAAAAATACCATGTACAATGTATATGAAATCTTTTTTAAACTTCCAATCACTGTGAACTATTTGCGACTGAAGTCGTTGTCTCTTTGAAGTTCATTTAATTACCTATCCAAGGAAACGTATCATATCTAAACATTTCATTCTGATGTAGGGTTGTAAATCACAATGTAAACAGCCAACTAAAATTTTTTCTTTCATCTCTCTCATATCAACAGATGGCGCTGCAACGGATACAGTTGACGGACGCCCTCCCGCCATTCCTGGTGACCAAAGGTCAAGGTCGAGGGGCGTGGCAATCGGCACGGGAACAGCCGACAGCAACTTCCTGGGAAGCTCCACGTCCTCCCTGCGCATGTCCGGGTCGTCGGTTACGCCGGCCGAGAGCGAAGACGGCCTGCGGGAATTCCCCGAGCAGGCAGCAACAGTCAAAGTTGAGCTCATGACGCAGGCTAGGGCTCTTGACGAGAGGGTGGGTGGGCTGGCTTTGAGTTTATGCCATGTGTATTTTGACATTACGCATAAATTAATACTGTCTCAAAGGTTGAGTTTAGCGCTTGTAAAATACATGTCTTGTTTAAATATAGGCCCTACATATGTCACTATAGGTTGATTGCATATTGCGTAATACAGCATTGTCTATCAAGATGGCGGACGCTACAGGAGGTGTGGAGTAGAACTTGTTTGAGCAATGGATTTGATTTGATTCATTGCACAAAACGGTTCTGCTTCACACTTCCGGGAGCTTTGGCCAACCTGATTGTAAAAGGCTAAACTACGCGATAAGCAATCAACCATGTTAGATTAGGTGGCTGTGAATCAATCCATCAGATCAAACTGAACGGCAATTTCTTTACTAAAATGCCAACATGCATAAAAAGGCACCTATTAAAAAGGACATTGTAGTTTATTTTCACTTAGCTTTAAATTTCCTAGAAATCAGAGAACAAAAACATAGTTTTTGTATTGCGGGATGTTCAAGTAGTTAAAGCTTTTGTTTTATGTCTCTTTCCAGCTTGAAACGTTTTGGAACAGTCTGAGTCAAGGGCAGCTTACTCTGGAGCAACAAGAACAGATGCTGGACCAGATCAAGGGAGACCATGACAAGCTGAGGCGCACTTACCTTCAAGTACGTATCCCCCTCCCTTCCCATCTCTCTCTCTCTGTCTGTCTGTCTGTCTGTCTGTCTGTCTCTCTCTCTCTCTCTCTCTCTCTCTCTCTCTCTCTCTCTCTCTCTCTCCCTGTCTATCTATCTATTTATCTCTCTGTCCTCTGCCTCTCTTTATCTATCTAGCCATCTCTCTCTTTTTATCTATATCTGTCTCACACAAATACTCTCTCTCTCTCCATCCATCCATCTCTATCACTTTCTATTGATGGTTAAGATGCCACTTTTGCTCTGTATATCAGTATATCAGTATCTCCTTTTTCCCTTTTTCCTATTACGATCTCCGTACTCTCTGCTCTGCATTTTCTCTTGAATTTTTATTTGTTTCTACCCTTTTTCTCACCTTATTTTTTTAAGTTTGTTCTTTTGTATTATTTAGTTTTCTGATTTCTACTTATCAATATATAGAGACAAATAGACAGGCATATATGCAGACAGTATTGTTAGGTATAACATTAGAGTGATTGACGGATAATTGAAGTAATGAAGAAATATTAGATTGAGGAAGTACAGTTGATCACAACTTTCTTTCACTGTGTACAAACAAACCCCTTGTTTTAACTTGTTGATTCCTCAGGCTAAAGATGACTACAATGTTCTACGAAGATCTGGAGTTGTGGACAAAGATACGATCAACTTTGACGAGAACAAGGAACTGGAGGGACAACTCTTCAGGTAGGAGACTTGTCGCCAGAAAGTTGTCTGGAGATGGTTCTGAGGTTTTCAACATAACATTCATATCTAAGCTATTCGAATTGATATAATCTGTGTTGTCACAAAACACATTATATAATATGTATATCTATTTTTTTTTAATAATAAAATTTTAGTTGAAAGAAACTTTTTTTTCATCATTGATTTCTCTAGAGATGGCATCTCTTTAAATATATGATATCATTGTTTGTATTACCGGCAATTGCCTTGAGGTATGAATACATACACAAAGAATACAAAAACCCACATTTTTGCCCCTTTTTGAAATTGGCTTATAATGAAATTGTCATGAAGTCGATAATAATTAGGCAGGTTCTAACTTAATGAGATTTTTATAACCCATCCTCGCACATCTGTGTTTTGACCATACCCTAATGGCATACGTGCAACACCACATTCGCGACATTTGTTGGAAATTGTGAATGACATCATCTGTGTGTGTATGTGGAAAGGGAGCTAATATTAGTAACTTGATATCTGGTTCTGATCCACTGACCTTGGCTCACATGGAATCAGCCGAGCAGTTTCATAAATCAGAGAGATAGTTGAAAGATATCAACAATAAACATTAGATGTAAAGATAAAGGGTTAAAAGGTCTTCAATAATAAGTGTCGCAACGTCGCAACCAGTCCAATTAAATTAGATGTTGCAATGCTCACATTACAAAGTCTTGATATTTAAACAACGCATTTTTGTAAGCCTTGCCTCCAAAGGTTAGAAATTGCATGATGTTAAGGAATTTTGGGATCAGGTTTCAGAACTTCTTCCAATTTGAAATATAGAGGAAAGAAAGAAAAAAGAATAAAAATCTTCTTCTAAAGAGCGTTTTCTCAAATTGCAGTCTCTAATATGCAACTCATTTAGGCTAGATGGAATTCAGTTTTCTGAGCAGTATTATGTTGCACCATTTAATCAATGTAATTACAAACTAAATTGCTTTGTGATACTTGTAAGGTAGAGAACTCTCCTATTGAGCCATTCACTTTTTTCTAATTTTTTTTTTTTTTTTTTT
>BMAT01013915.1:0-17606 GCA_019649035.1 Elysia marginata | reverse complement strand
CTCACCATCTGATCTACCATGAAGAACGAAGAAGAAGAAGAAGAAGATGTAAAAATGTACAAAGAAATAAGCTCCTAAACAAATGCATTGTGATAAAAATAATTTTGATTTTCCCATCTTTGGCCTTCTGAGGTTTAAGGTTTTCCCTTATACAATTTGCCTCAGCTAAAAAAAAATTTAATTGCTTGAACCCAAACAGTTTTGCAGTCCAAAAATTTTAAAGTTAAAGGGATTCTACTGTGCTTTGTATACCAGGCCATGGAATGACAACATTTCAGGAAAAAATTAAAGCTATCAGATATTTTGTATTTTACACACCCTGTAAGAATCACATTTTGAGGAACCATGCTGATATTAGTTTGTGTTGCAAATTCTGATAGGACTAAATTGTAACTGCAAAATGTGAAAAAGGAACAATTATCTGATCTGGTTCACCAAGCTTTAACTTTTCATGCCTTCCTACCATCCTCATATCCTTCCCTCTAGTTGCAAGACTTTCTACCCATGTCAATCAATGCTTAAAAAAAAAAAAGAGAGAGAGATCCTTTTTGTTTCTGCAACATGACAGGGGTTTTTGAGAATAGGATTGCAATTATCAGACAATTGAATTTTTTAAAAACTTGGCTTCAAGAGTTCAAAAGCTCTAGTTTGAAGAGGCTGAGTAATTGCTAGAAGTTAAAATGATAAATACAATCACCGCTTCCCGTTTTATTAGTTAGATAAATAATAAGAAGCAATTTGCCTATTATTGGTATGTGTCATTCAATAAATTGATTCTGTTGTTCCCATACTTGTTTATCACTTTGATATTCTTTTTGCAGCCTGATAAAGATACTTGAACATGTTCACTGAGAACTAAAAATTGGATATATCAAGATAATGAAGTAAAAAATCTTTTTAGCAGGGATGTTTAAAATTTTTGCTTTAGCCATTTCCATTTTAAATCTTGAGAAAATGAATTTCAGAGTGATTTATTTGATGTTTTAAAGAAAATCAAATTCAAGAATGCAAGCAGCTTCGTAACTAAAAAAAAAGCAGGAAAATTTATCACACTTTTCAAGAAGAAAGCCGTCAAGCAGTGGTATGTAATAGATGCACCCACCAAAACTACAAAAGAAATGATTGCTCATCTATGAAACAACAATTTGAATCCGAATTCATAACTGAAAAGCAGGATTGAATGTTATCTGCAATTGTGGTCTTCAAGTTTTAAAATTTTTTTTTTGTTTGAGCTATATGAAAATACAGGAAAATGTTTAACAAATTTTATTTACCCCAAAAATTGAAAACCTATCATCCCTTCAAGTCTTTCCTTGAAAATATGAAAGGGTTTTCTTGAAATGTAGGCACATATGAAAGGGTACAATTTCAAAATTAACAGCACTGAAAAGAAACATGTTATAGGCAAAAGTAATCATCCATTGTGCAGGGTCAAAGTAGATGAAGCGATGAGTAGAGTCACTACTGTTGAACAAGTAACAAATTTACCTGCGTCACATGCCATACAAACACAAGTAATTAATCAAAAAACGTTATAGAATTTCATTTCTAATAAATTGCATTTAAATCTAAATATAAGTTTTCCATGCAATCACAATAACCAAACTGACAATTGAATAATCAAATTGGTATTAAAATTAAGAAATCTCCAACTTTTCAAAACAGTTGTGAACACAGCAGTATAAACAAAATCAAATTATTTTTTAGCAAGTTATAATATAGTTTTATCATATATGCTTGTCTTTCTGTGGATTACCTGTCTCAGTTTCTCTTATAAATTATTCCTTTTCCTCCAAATTACTGATAATAAAGATGTTCAGAATGTACTGATAATAAAAAAAACTACATAAAAACCAATGATTTGCTGATTGCATCACATAAGTTCATTAAGCTGCCAGACACTGGTATCCAATGCAACTTCATAACATCATATTTGTTAAAAATGTATCACTGAGAATTGTACATACAACAGACCTGTAGCAGAACTTACAAAAATTTGTCTGACTTTTTATGACAAAATACGCAAAAATAAAAAGAATGTTTAATTAGGCCTTCAAACATGCATTTTTGGCCCATCTGGGAGCCTCTGATGGCACCTGCTAGATAAATTTTTTTTTTAATTTTTGACATTGTTGGAAAAGGTTACAGGTCTGATACAAGTAATTGGCTATTTCATTGTCTCTGAAAGTGACACGCTTTAGAGTTTATCATGTTATATTTCTTAAAGATATATCAATACCTACAAAACTATTGGCTACTTCTTTGTCCCTGACATACTTCGGGGTTTATCATGTTGAATTCCTCAATGATATATCAATATTAATATAATTGTTGGCTACCTCTTCGTCTCTGATATCCTTGAGTGTGTAGCTGACCACATAGATACCCATGTTGACCAGATCTGAAGAAGCCACTTCAAACACAGCCTTAGAGAACTTCTTCCTGTCCTTGTAGATTTCCTGTAGGTTGGAAGAAAAAACAAGAAGAGGCCATTAGAAAAGAAAAAGCTTCAGGGTTGATTATCTCTGATGTTGTTATTTATTAGCCTATAACAGATTAAAGGATAAACAAGGGTTAGAGATGTAAGAAAAAATCTATATGACAAAAATATGGACTATGGAGCATTTTCCTAACTTCTTTTGCCTAATTAATTTGTTTTATTTGTCATGGATTTGTGCCTTTATGCCTTGTAATTAGTGCAGGGTAGTCAATATTACAATTTTTACATTACAGGTGTTGATATTTTGTACAGCTAATACTCATAAGCTCCAAATGTTAAAAATTGCATTAAATTGTAAAAAATTTGCAGAAAATAGTCGCAGTAAAATGTTGCCTGAACTGGGCATCAAACCCACGATCTCTTGCATAACTGTCAACTGCCCTAATGACTTAGCCACCACTTTGTGGATTTAGAGGAGTCATGCCAAAGGTAAAAATCTAATTCAAGTTCAAGTTTTCAACCTGCTACAGTCATAACTTTACGTGTTACCTCAACCGTCATACAGCCCATGATAGCTCTCTGGTGACCTTCCAACGTCTCCTGGGCAACTTTCTGGATCTCTCGCTCGGACTTGCCCAGAAAGAGTTCACATGCCGCTTTCAACAGTTTGTCATTGCTGCCCTGAACTTTGACCTAAAAACGGTCAATTGTTAGACATTTAACATGTGCAGATCATGAGGGAATATTAAGCATAACAGACAAGGCAGGGCAAAGGTGTTTTTATAAACATTTTTGTTTCTTTGTACAAAGTCAAAAAAACCTTCCACAACCTTTCATAGTTGATATCTTACACATCTAATCTCATTTGTCATTTGCCCTGTGGCAAAGCATTATTTAAGTCAGAACTGTATTGAGAATGATTAAATTAGCACACAAAAAAATTAACAAAAAAATGTCACTATGTTTTAGCTTTAAAACAATGAATTACCCCACCTATCGAGGTTTTAACAATATCTATCCTGCAGTGGTTGACACAAAAATTTCTCTCTCTTTTTTTTGATATAGGATAGTAGTAGTAGTACTTTGATTATGCTTAAGATTTAAAAAAAAAACGTTACTTTTGTAGTAATTAATCACCACAGTATTGACAATAACATATATGACTAACCTCCCACCCACTGCAGAAATGAGTCGAATTGCGCATATACAGTATTTGTGTTTCAAATTGACATTCTTATCATACAGGTTTTACTTGATTAAAACTTTTCTTGATAAATTATAGAAATTTATAACTCTGTTCTTCAAATGCATGTCATATCATTCTTTGACTTTAAGGCTGAAACTTGTGTATCTAATAACAAAAATATTTGGTCTGGTTTTATATTTATACTTGGTAATACTAAAAAATTCTTGTAACATCTTGTTCTTTTCATTTTTAGTGGGTTTTATCATCCATACCTTTCACTTGCAATAATAAAATATCTAAATGCATTAATAATTGTTTTACATTCTTATAAGTTTGCATATTAACAAATATCAAAATTTGAAAACTTGACTATAAATACATTGACACAGATATGAAAGCACAACTTTTCTAACCACCTAAAGCAAGCTCGTTGGGTCACTGCATGGTTTCCCAGCACTAACTGAACTACAACATGAAGTGATACAATAATATTTATGTTTTTACTACAGCAGTGATTGGTGAACTTCTTGACGTCATAAAAAAAGTTTTATTTGTTCGCTTCTTAGGTTTATTTCATTTTTTTTTTTTNNNNGGGGGGGGGAGGAGGACGGCTTATCACTTTGGAACTTGTCTATTGGGTTTTCAACTCAAAACTTGAAACATAACCAGAAAGTTATAAGTGCCTTTAGCTCTTCTTCCTTATAAATTATTGGAGCTCGGTGCTAAGATTATAAATATCAAGACACATGCATGTGCTAGATAACTTGTATGAGCTTTTTTTTTTAATTCACAAATTCAAAAGCTACTTCATAACTTACTTTCATCTGACTGATTTAGGGGAGTGGGAGGGGGGGGGGGAGGCAGATCTCCAGTTCTGCAGAATCCATGATTCAAGCTTTTTTCTTTTGATACACAAAATTTAATGATAAAGGACTAAAAGTTTTAATAAAATTATTTAGCATTATCAATACTACTTCAAAATTGCCAGAGTGTGCAATTATTTAGTTGAAGCACGCACTCTCTTTGTTCCTCTCACTTCTATTTTTTCTTGGGGGAGGTTTCAAAAAAAAAAAAACTGTGAAAGAATAAATGCTCCAGTTTTTAACTAAAAAACAGAATTGTTTACTTTTCATTGAAAAAGTTAATTATACTTGGCATTGAACATCCAATAGCATGCAGTAAATATTGCCCAAACAAAAAGGTACCATGTACAAAGAATCCAAAATCCAAATGAATTTTTTATGTTTAAAAATTTTTTCTCTGTAAATCAATGATGAACTCCTAAAATAGTGGGTTTAAACATAGGGTGTTGCTCAAAAATTGAATACCCGTCAGCATCTAGATCATGCTGTAAAAGTGACATTAAGATTCTATTTCTTCCTCTTTTTTATACTCATGTAAAAAAAAAAAGACCCGTTCAGATTTTGACTTGACAGTTTTACTGGTTACCATCAGACTTCTAGACTCACAGGAATACTCGAGTTTAGGTCAATTTTTTATTTTACCTCTAAAAATGCCCCCTCCCCCTCTTTTCCTTTTTTTTTCTTTTTTATCCTGCAGATAGATGTATATCTAGACTTCTAGGTTATTTTTTTATTTTTATCTCATCATTCATATTTTGTATTGTTTATAATAATAATATAATTGCTTTTCTTTTATTGTTAGTCCTGTCAATATTTATGTAAGTGTCTTACACGTTTTTTATTTTTTTTTTTGTCTGACGAAGGCGTACAGCCAACAGCCTACTTGTTTTGTCTATATTTTTGGAGCTAAAATATACCTTACTTTTAAAAAAAATTGACTTGCTTATCCACACAGCTCCACTGCGACTCCTGTTCAATTTATTGATTTTGAGTCGCAGGGTTTCTTCAGAACTATGAACTGAAAAAGGTTTTGTTGTCAACTTGAATCTTCAAATCGAAATAGATTTGAAGGAACATCCAAGGAGAGATCTATAGAGCAGAAAAGGCTTGAGCCTTCTTGGTGTTGATTTGAGTCCATCATTTTTAATCCAGAAAAGCATGAAGTTTATTTATCAATAACACCTCCCCCCACCCGGCAAAATAAGCATGAATCAGTATATATTAGTGGTTTTTTTTTTGTTTTTTTTTTTTTACATTCAAAAGCTTTCAATGCAACTTTTCTGCTTCTGAAAGAAAGAAAAAAGGTGTAAGTGCCACTAGTTATCAGGTGTGAGACAAAGTTCCATGATAGATTTTGCAACGCTGAAAAATAATCTACAAGTTCTAAGCATTAGTGAATGATAGTTTTAGGGATATTAAATACTAAAAAATAGGGGGTCTCATTGTATTTCTTCTATAAAGGGGGGTGTAATTCTCAGGGATGCCACTCAAATTTTCTGAAAATAACTGAAAACCCTGGCTGTACATTCTCACGTAAATGCACATACACGAAATGTGTCATTTGGGAGCACTGAATTGTCATTGTTCAAGGGATCATCTGGTTCAGATTTGTGCATTCTTTCAGTTTTTCAGGCTTCAAAAAACGCCAAAGAAGAAAAAAGAAAAAAAACTGGAAAATGGGATCCCTGAACTATAGATTTTATGCCTGCCATTTTGACCACAAGTCGGTGCGATAGTGCAATTTTACCAAGAAATATGCAGAGGGAAATATTTTGTTGATTTTTCCTTTTACAAAATCGGAGATCCTGAAATAAATGGGAAAAACTTGATTTCATTTCAGTGTGTTGAAATGTGATCTCACCTGGGCGATTCCGGTGACTGAGATTGCTACACCCAGTTGTGTGTACACGTTCATGCTGTCAATAGTCAATGTCATTGTGTTCAGAGAGAGCCTGGTACGCGAGGAGGGGGGGAAAAAAACAAAAATAGGGGAAACCATATATATATATATAAAGCACAGCTTCAAATTAAAAAACAAAAGAAGCAAAATAAAACTGAAAAAGAAGGTATAATGGTGTAAAAATCTGCCTTAAAGCCACGATAAAATCATGCAGGTTTATATTCATTTGTAAACACAGTGAGTTAAAGTAAAGACCCAGAAGACGAAAGCAAATAAAAATACATGCATTTTGAATAAGATTGCGGGTGCAATTGAGTCTGATGTAGGGGTTCTCCAAAATCAAAAGCATATGATTTCAACAGCGCATTTTTCCTTAGTCTCTGAACGTTGAAAATTCCTTAATCCGAAATTTTTTTCAATTGAATTGAAAAAAACAAAAAGCAAAAAGTTCCATCTGTTTTCAACAGTTATTTTGCAGGTTAAATTTTCCAAAACCAGACACTTCTACAACTTGTTGCACTTTTGGACTGCATATTGAAGACAAAAAAGAAAAATAATTTAAGAAAACCAGAAAAAGAATTTTTTTTCTGTTCCATTTTGAATTAAAACAAAATCCTATAAATTATACAGAAGCATTTGGATTTTAATTTTTTCCCTTAAAAAAAAATTCTGGTCAGCCTTAAGTTTTCTTGATTTCTTAACACCTTAGCTCTCCTCAAATTACTGCAACATTTTATAATTCTGCTCTTTACAATGTTTTATGTTTATTAGCGGTTTGCAAACGCAGAAAACTAACCTTGTAACTTACTATAGGCATTGATATCAAGACTCTTGGTTGTCTCTCTGCAAACATTTTTATTCATAAAGTTTTGATTTCCAATAATTTTTAAATTGTATAAACTAAGCTGTGAAGGAACCTAACTGGATATGTAATAACTTTTCTCTTAATAATTCTTATAAAATTCTCAATAAAAAATAGTGTTTTAAGGAACCTGTAAACTTTTTACTATTGGCTACTTACAGATCATGTAATAATTTTTTTCCCATTACTTTTTGATTTATAACGCAAAACTTTTTGTTCTAGTTTAATATGTAAAATCTCTTTACAATGGTTTATGTTGATTTCCAAGCCACCTTGCTTCTACTGTGCATTAGCACCACACATCACTGTTCACATGGATTTTAGTTGCTCTATAGATAAAATATTGCTAATATTATAACTAATATCCCTATCATTACCACTTTAATCTTTACAAATAAAAACACTATGATGATAACAACTGACCTCTGAAATAATTAATAAGATCTGTAAGAACTCCATGCATCTAAATCCAAGTTTGATAAATATCAACAAATCCAGTCAATGATTTGGGATAGAAAATTACAACTGTTGACTGTCATAGCATGTGACTTGACCTCTCTGAAGCTGAATACATACAATACTGCTAGATCCTAATAAACAGCAGTATTTAGCTGCATGCAGTGTTTTTTTTTTACTATTCATACAGCAGTCAAGAATTTTGGACATAGACACAACAAACAGGTTTACGAGACCACTAACTCACAATACTACAGATAACAATATAAAACAGCAAAGGCACATCCGGGACATTACAGAATATTAAAACTGCGTGGAAGGAATTCCCCCATAAAGTCTTGCCACAATCTGTTCAAAATTTATGATACCATAGATGGGAGANNNNTTAAAGTAAATTGTGAACTCTGAAAGTCTTCTACTATTTTCTTCCATTTCCACTTGCAGTCATTAAATCATTTTCATATCTTGTCTTTTTGGGGTTAAAATATGGAACTGGCTCAGTTTCAAGCCTGTTTGGGCTTAGGAAAAAAGATCTTTGATGCTTGAAAATTTTTAAAACTTATATTGTCAGCCTTTTGCAAGCGGACCCAGCTAAGTGGCACTATTTTGTTTCAAGCTTGACATAATGAATATGTTTTCATCATTCCACTTGACCATTGATTTTTCAAACAAACGTTTCAAAAATGTATATAAGAGAGTAAGAAAAATTTAAACTAACGCAATACTTATTAGGTGTATTAAACCTAGATTACTTTCTTTTTGCGTTTCAGAAAAAAAATTTTAAGTCTTCTTCACTTATACTGATTTACCTCAACCTTACATCTGACTCAGTTGTACTCGAATAATGGGAAAAAAACCTGTGTGTGAAAACCAAAAAGAACTTCCCAGTCAAAATAAAGACAACATTTAAAGCCAATGATTTGCATATATATATATATTTGCAGGGGGCAGGCAGGGAGTGTGGTATTACCGAGCTCCCTGGTTTACTTACTTGTGCTATGCCTGTCACAGAGATGGACACTCCCTGCTTGGTGTAAACCTGAGGGCTCTCAATGACGAGAGTCATCGTGTTCAGGCTCATCCTAACCAATGGTTATTTTTACCAAGCAAGCAGTAAAGTGATAGAAAGAGAGTCAAATTCCATATCGTATTCAGTTCTTCTTTCAGGTTTCTTACACAGGTATACAGAGCTGCCAACCCATTTTAAAAAACTGACTCAAGTATTTTTAAACTACCATATTTCAAACTTTTTAGCGTTTCAGTATTTCACGACCAGGATGTGACAAAAAAAGCCTGACCTATTCATGGCACCCGTATACGTACAGAAAGTTGCTATGTCCTTGATATTTGAATGGTCTCAAGTTCTTACTTAGAGATACTACCTCATCATTAAGGGAAAAATATTATGTATTAAAGGCCTAAAAATTCTCCCATTTTACCTAGATCACATATCTTCCCAAGTGGCTTTATTCTGTACCAATATTCCAGATTTGAAATCAATACCCCAGTATTGATGGTTATTCTGGTTTACTGAAATTAGTACTGGTTAGCAGCTCCAGGCATCATATGTTTAAACATAGAGCATTTCATATGGCAGAGATAAAGATTAAAAGTTCATTGTTTGAATGAGAAAATGCATTTCAAACATTCCGAGTAACAGTTAATACAACCAACAGCATAAATGTTATGTGTAAAGCACGTTGATGCTCTCACATTAAAATTTAAAGAGAAAACGCTCAGAACTAGACCAGCGAGACATGATAACGCAGGAACTCTGTTCTAGTCTGAAAATCACAAGCAGGATGTGAGGTACTCCAGCAATGTCATTCTTTTATTCTGATGTGAAAATATCGCTGCTTCCCTTAGTTTTATAGTATTGGAAAAACGCCGCATAAACAGCAGCAAAACTTGTACAAGACAGCATTTTTATAAAAGCAAAAAGAACAAGAAAAAATTTAATGTGCAAATAAAAGAAATACCAGTCACAAGAAAAGATTCAGTGTATTAATGTATATAAAGAAAAAGGTGCAAAATTTTATACGTTAACAAAACATCGAGCCGTCCTTAGATGCAATAAGAGTAAGTTAGTCTTTGCCTACAGCTGTGGGGTATGAAAAAAACTTTTTTTTAAATTCACTTTAAAAGGTTTTGTACAACTACAACAGTACAAGACGGATAAATTTCTCATTATTTGTGTCCAACGAACATTTACATAATCTTCTCATTTTCAAAACCACCTTTTTTGTTGTTGCAATGAAGAAAAAGAGACATGTTTATTCAATCATGATACAATTAACATGTATTCTGTAATATGCACCGCCAAAGGGGAATCAAAGGGTTAATGGTCACTTCAGGATATGTATCTCCTCATTCAATTTCTAAAATCATAAAAACATTTTAAAAGGAGAAAGCAAGAAGCTACTTTTTGTAAGCCATTTAAGTCTGTAACCACAGCTGTCATCATGTAGGATCTTGTGACTTTAAAATTCAATCAATTGTGACTGTGAGGAGCCAAATTTTGTAAAGAACCCAAAGTCTGAAAAACAACTTAGTTTTTCAATAGGAATCACATACCAATTTTGAAGATTACAAATATAACAATTAGGCAAATTTAACTGCCTTTAGAATTACCTGAAAGACTAGGTATTGTTTATTTTAATGTTTATAATTTGAACAAGTCAAACTGATTAAACTATACATACCTTTGTAACTTCTGTATTCCTGGCCAAACAAACACACGACCACCTGGGATAAAGACGGATTCTGAGTGGCAGCATCCTGTAGAGGCGGAGGGAAAGTGAGATAAGATGTTTAGTTTAGGTAAAACTTACAACTTTAAAGATTATAACACTTGAAACAAACACCTTTGCAATTCTTATTTTGAATCTTGACCTTTACAAGTTTACATTTTTTGTTTTTAAAAAGTTACAGGTCAACTTAATCTAACTAATCTTTGCTAAATGATATACATCAAGCTTTGATCTTTCATCTTATCAAATTAAACAAATCATGTGGAGTCGTAGCCTAGTGGTGGACTTTTGCTATTCAAACAGAGAGGTCCGGGGTTTGAGTACTGTTTTTGGCAAGTCAACATTTAGTTTTTAAGAAAGACTATTGACACACATTTCTTCGCCTCACTCATGCGTAAAGGTTAAATTAATATCCGACTATACTGTATAGTGTATAGGCAGTGAAATATCTTGTTAGTTTGCCCTTTATTTGCTGCTGCTCTGGGAGTATACTATTATAAGGTATTTTATTTGGTAATGGCCTGTCGAGAACCCATGTGAAGCGCTCATATAGTAGATTAGGTGCTATTTCATAAATATGCTCTTTATTTTAATATTTTATAATTTTTAATGCACTTGATCTCAGCTCAATATCTTTCTCAAGTGTCACCAGTCTTTTCAGGTGTATTTATTTTACTATTTGTTTTCTAGATCTAGCTAGCCTCCTTTGAAGCATTTCTGCACTTAGGTGCCACTCTAGGTAGGGTTACATCCTACATGGTATTCGGCAATTGTTACTGTTAGGATAGGATTTCAGACCTGTAGAATCATAGAATGTGGTAGTTATTTTAACTTGCAATTAATGGGTCCGGAAACTAGTCGGTTTGGGTTTTTATAGTTTTTAGGAAGTGTGTAAATGCGCGAGTGATGTCATGTCCGGCGCTATTGGCTATAGATTATAACAGGGAGTCACGAGAATCAACCAGCAGAGGAGGAAGACCGTTTGTTGAGGACACGGCATAAATCACGGCCTCCTGACAGCTCCAGTTTGTGAAGCCTCGCCTAAGCTTCTAAGGGTTATCTGTAAAGACTTTCAGAGGCTGCTTCAGCCGCTTCAGTGTGTTGCCCAGACATTCTATATTCAAGTATTATCTCTGTGTATTTGTGTTGCCCAGACATTCTATATTCAAGTATTATCTCTGTGTATTTACCTACTTGGAGTATTTTAGTACCACTTGATCTAGAAGTACTTTTCCAGTTCCAGTGAGGGCAAATTGGGCCTAGGAACTGTCATCACTTTGGAACTTGTTACTCTTTTTAAACGCATGTAACCTTAGTGTTTCTTGTAAGGCTAAGAGACAGTAGGCCTCTATTTTGGGGCATCAGGCCCGTTTCCAGTACATTCTTATACTTGTACCTTGGAATTTTGACAGTGTGGTGAGCCATTGTTAGGCTTTGAACACCTTGTGGACACTAAGTGGACCCGGTGGACAGATTTGGATCGTCAGTGGATTAGTTGGCAAGAGTGTGTGTTTAATTGAGTATGGGGAGGTTCCTAAGGGATATATTTCTTTAGTATTATTTATTTATGTCTCAGGCAGCCAAGTCATTTAATATTACAGTTTGTGACTTATGGTTGTATTTGAGCCTGTAAGCCAGAGCCACGTGGTGTAATAATATATTTAGTCCTACTGCTGTAGCGCCAGTGTCCTTAGACATGATAATGATGATTGACTTCCTTTTATCTGTCTATTTCTAAATGTAAGTCGTGCTACTTCTTTTTTAAAAATTTTTTTACTTTTGTAACTAAAATATCTAATTGTACATAGCCTATATGAGGAGTTTGTTTTTTATTTAATGAATGACGTTGAACGGTTGTTTCTCTCTCATTGCTGCAGTCAGGTTATTTTTGTGATTATATTCAGTGCTTTGTGGTGAGCTCAGTGTAGTCCGTGATTGTTTATAAGATCTTCCTTTCTGGTTGACAGGTCATGTACCCCAACAGTAATTCATAAATTACAGAAAAATTTGATAAGTAATGGTCCTGTATAAACAGTTAAAACTAATTGCACATGATAATAAACTTTATTCATGAAATGAAAAGTAACAAAGAGAAGTTTTACTTTTGAAAGAAGATAAATAATAGCATTTTGGAGCAGAAACCTTTCCACCTTCCCTATCTTTGTTAAAATAAAGTGTATAGCTCATTGCAGTTTAATAAGTTTTAAATCTTAAAATCAAGATTAAGACCCTCATAATTGATCATCTCGTTTCATTAAATATTTAAAAAATTATATTATAAATGCTACAAATGAATGGGGCAGGATTTTCCCATGAAAGTGGGAGACCCTTTTTAGGCTGTAGGGCAAAATTTCTAGCTTGTCGTTCCGTTACGCACCCCTAAAGGATTTACAAGCTGAATTTTTGCATGGGTATTCTGCAATAATACCTCATCACAAAAATCCAATGTTGTCATCCTGACTGTTGCATATTTTTATAAAACAAGCCTTTAAAAACCTTGCTGAAACATTGAGCCTAGAGCTTCAATAAATCGATCAATGAAAATATGTTCTGGAGCCCATGTGACTAGTCATAGTTTAATTAGTTATAAATCAAGATGGCAAATCCCTTGAGTGTAAACAAACTTTGCAGTGAATAGTGTGGAGAACTTTTAAACTACATTGCGTCAGAGGTTTTGTTTAAAAACTGTAGAAGGTGCTGTAGCCATACATATTGTAAATTTGCATGTTTTAGATCTCGATCTAGATTTTGAGCTTATTCGTGAGCTCCTTACTTACATCTTGGCCTGCACTTATTGACAGGCCTAGAACTTCATTTCATGATCAGAGAGTGGGTTTTAGACTGCAGCTGTTTTAAAAAAACTTACACTTAGAGAGAAAGTAGAGTCTTTATCCATATAATGATATTTCTAATTCTATTGACCTGACAAAGTCTCGAGAGACCACAATAATTAGACTTGATGTATATAATTCTATCATCCTTACAAAGTCTCGACACATGTACCACAATAGTTCCGGAGAACCGAGAACCTAGATCTACGACAACGTCGTGGTTCCAGCGCTTTTTCGTTTGTTCCCACCTCTGTGTTTTAGCAGTAATACTTGATGGTCCAACTCAATATATTATCTAGAATTGGGAAATTGATAAGATTCTAGACGAAAACCTTTATTAATATTATTCTGATGATTATAATTATTGGTTACCTTCGATGCTTAGCCTAAAAATTTGACTGTCTTGATTAAAATTTGAAGTGATCTAGATCTCTAGATCTAGATTCACATTAGTTGGAGGAGTATGATAAAGTGTGGCGTCGTGGTCTCTAGTGGTAGACGCTCAGTAATTCGGATCAAGAGGTCCGAGGTTCGAGTCCTGCTTTTGGCAGGTCGATGCTTAGTCCTTGAGAAAGACTATTTACAGTTGTAAAACACACATTTCTTCGCCTCACTCATGCGTTAAACAAGTACCCGACGATAGGCAGTGAAAGATTTTGTCAGAATGCTAGAGTGATGCGCTTTTAAAACTAGCTGCTCCTCTGTGAGTTCAAAGGTACTTTGGTTGGGAATGGCCTGTAGGAGAACCCATGTGAAGCGCTTAGAGCACTTTAGTGGATAAGCGCTATACAAAAATGCTCTTTATTTATAAATTTCATGTCTAAGTGTCATTCTTTCAGTTCAGTGAGGCATTGTTACTGTTACTGCAGCCTCATCACTGGTTAGCCAAAGTAGAAACGAGCCATGATTATGGCTTTAATTTTCTGTATGAGAGAGACGTTTATGAAATAATGTGTTAGGGTGGGAATAAACGAAAAAGCACCCATGGTTCCTGGATTGGTAATGGTATGTGAGGTATGCTGTTTGGTTGGCCTTGCCATTGCATTACACTTACAAATTACAGGGTTGACTTGTATGGTACCCTAGTCCCTGCCCCTGGATTAGGAAGTAATCTCACTCTTAGCTCAGAATCAGATAAATTGTTCCAGATCTAGATCTATAATGCATTTTTACCTATATTTTACTCACCTGACACAACCATAACTTCGTTCGGACCACACGTTTCGAAACCCATTTTGTCAAAGAGCACTTTTCTTGTGGTGAATAAACGGGCAAAATTACCAGCCTCAACTCGAAAATGTTCCTACTGCTGCTGTAATGGCTGCTAGCTTTGCCTTTAGCCTACAGTTTACACAGATCCAGTCGGTCAAGGCTGCGCAAAGTTGGTGGTCGCTATCGATGTTATTAATTATGCAAAAAAATGTGTTTTTTATGTTAGACTCGAAAAGGCAAAAGGAATGAGACAAAGCTCTAGATTTATGTGATTCAGAGAGGAAATAATTATGTCTTATAGTTATGGAGAAAACAACAAAGCAAAGACGACTAGCTTGTTTTATACGTCTCTTCGAACCGATTTATCGAGCCGTTGCAATACTACTGCTTCTGTGTTTTCCTTTCAACCTCGCCCGGTGTTAAAGAGAGTAGTGATGCTTTGGTGTTTGCAATTTGTTCTATTTATAGTAACCATTTTTTTCCACTTTGAGTTAGAGAAGAATGATGGTGTGTCGCAATGGCTCGTATTGGTTACCCAATATGATCTAGTTATAAAATGCACCCGTTTAGTAAAGGGTTATCGTTTAAAATTGTTTATCAAAACACGAAAAAGAGGAATTAATTTTATAAACGTATCTCTCATACAGAAAATTAAAGCCATAATCGCTCGTTACTACTTTGGCTAACCAGTGATGAGGCTAACAGTAACAGTAACACGCCTCACTGAACTGAAAGAATGAAACTTACGTGAATTCAAGGATCTTAAATACTGAGTTCTAAGGTCCTTGCGTGAATTTCATCATACTCCTCCAACTTGTAAAGTAAAATTTTGCGAATTTTGTTCCTGGAACTCGTGCACTTTTCCGCTTTGCTTTTTCCAAACTTGATGAATAATTATTTCCTGACGCACTGGTGAAATTTTGTTGAGATAGGGGCCTACATGTAATTCTACATTTTTACTCTAGCACTATGTGAGGCGGTTAGGCTTGAGAACAGATTCGATATTGTATGGAATTGTAGACCTCGGTAATTGAGAAAGATGCGTGATGGTGGCGGTGAGGAGGAGGAGGAGGGGTGATGATGATGATGATGATGATGATGATGATGATGATGATGATGATGAAGGTGGTAGTGGTATTGTCATTCTAAACAAGTCCGATGTATTTTTTTCTTTCTATAAGATTGCCAAACTCTCACGAATAAAATAGGTGCTCATAATCATGATTGCGTATTGTAATTTTCCTGCTTATTTTGTTAAAGATTAACCAAAAACGTGTACAACCAGATAATGCATTAAACGTTATTCTCAGATTAAGGGTTGTATTTTTAATACTTATTCAATATTAGCATTTTCTTTAAAAGAAAATGACTTATTACTTCCCGCGTTAAAAAATGGAATAAACAGGCTGCTTCGTTCCTCTTATTTTCTTTTATAAAAGAAAAATGTATTTTGACACGGACAACTATGAAGTATGTTTGTGTGTCCAATGTCTATGAGCGGGTGAACGGGGAGAGGTAGGGGTGCATGTGTGTGTGAGAGAGAGAGGGGTGAGGTGTTTACAGTGCATAAGGAAAACTTTAACAAGTTGTGCAAAAGAAAGTGTGTGCAAAGAGAATGTTCAACTAAAATAATTATTTTCATTATTGGTGCTTGTTTGTTTTAAGAAACACAAAACGGGGATCAGACGATTGAGCTATCACTTGAAGAATCAATCGCCATCTCAACATTGTTATCTCATCTTAACTAATTCTTAGCGCCTTCGTCTTCATTAATTATTTCTGCAAAGTCTCACGTTCTTCAGCGAAATCGGTGAAGTTAGTAAGCCAAAATGAACGCGCTCCATTTCATCTGATTCCTACATCCTCTTTTGTAGGCCTACTGTAAGTAGATTGGTGTCCAATGTTTAGCAATTTAATGGTGCAAAGAAATAATCAGCTTTGTTTCAATGATTGTTTTGAATAGATTTTAATTTACAAAGGGGTAGGCCTACATACTGTCCTTAGTGTATTGCGATGAAAAAAAAAACTAATTTTGATAGCAAAGATAACTGACGACAACAAAAGCCTACCGTCTGGTATAGGTTTGCAGCTCCATAGGGCTGCTATAACAATTCCTGGATTTCAGCGCCGTTCTTAAATTACACGATACAAGTAGGCTGTTTACATATATATATGAGCGATTTTAAGATAAAATCTGGTCTTGCCTAAACGACCATACCCTGGATGTTTCATATGAGCCTAATGAGAAAGTAAGAAAGTAACATTGAACTACCTCTGTTTCTAGATGAGCATACATGTATTCATCTTACCTCAGACACAAAAAGGTGAGAGCCATTTCATTAAGTTCCATTTCACAGTCACGGTGACATCGTCTTCATTATTGTTCTATTATTTCAAAGCATTTTCTCTCATGGTTTTGACAAAAGGAGTTCTTTGCAATGCAAAACATGGACTTGTGGAGAGAGAGAGAGACAAGGTTGCGCTGCGCTTAAATTTCTTTCGTCAATCGACGTCTACGTATACTTTGAGGTTTTTCAGTACGTTCTTTTTTTTCAGCTAATCTCATTAGGCCTATTGAGATTTAAATTTGGTACCACAGACTGGCAAAAAGCACGCCCAAAAGAGTAATTTCACTCACTTTTAACAACAACAGGAATAGCGCAAACTATTGGTACGGTGTACAGAATATTTCAAAACCATCGTTGGGTAAACCGCTCGCGAGACAGCTGAAACCTGTGTAGTTTCAATAGCAGAATCATTCGTCAAAAACGAAGTAAGTGGTCGACCCCACGATAGAGTTGTTATGAAAGATTTTTTCTGGTTTTTCAATTGAAAACGATGGATAATATATTAGACTGCAGTGCATTCAACACGTGTTTTTTTCATTGGTATTGTTTATTCAGTTTTGATGCTTCTTGATAGTTTTATCAGCCAATTGAAAAAAAAGTTATAGTTTTATTCTAATGAGCTAGACCCATTATTTGCAAACAAACTGAGACAAACAGGGCCCAAATTACGGTACACAAATGGTTCGAATTATACAAGAGGTGGGCATGTAATGGGCATTTTCGCTTAAATCCTCCGTCATACACTGTTAATTTTAAAC
>BMAT01013913.1:0-13370 GCA_019649035.1 Elysia marginata | reverse complement strand
CAGACTTAAACTCCTGCGAGTCCTTTATCTGTCGAGTGGGCAGAGGGAGCGAGTTCCAAACATGAGGAGCTGCATATGAAAATGATTTTTCTCCATAGGTCTTAGTTTTCACTTTAGGTACAACTAACGAATCTGTACTGCTACTGCGCAATGTGGAGATGGTTTGTAAACGCTAATATTATTATACAGGCACTCAGAAGAAGCCAAAGGGACGCTAGAAGAGAGCTGGAGAAGGAGCTCAAATCAAAACAAACAATCTGGATTTAACAGGTTTTACTTGATATGGAATTTTCATAATTAAAATGAATTATTCAGTTTTATCAGCTTTAATTTTTTAGTTCTTTCAGACAGTGAAATCAAATGAAATTAAAATTTATTCCAATTGTTACATATCTAGCATTTTTTTCCAGAGTGCTCACTGTACAACAGTTTCCTCCATTTAACTCGAGTGTTCAGCTTACCACAGTACTCCTACAAGAAGTGACACAAGCCACCTAGAATATTTAGATTTACTGTTCAAATTTATTCTACATTTATTACGTCTGATGCTTGTTTGCTTCATTCCTATATTTACTTGTGTTTTACAAAACAGTCACTGAAAGTCAAAAGCATTAATAACCTCTCATTATTTGCAGAGGCACCGACATATCGTCACAGTAAAAAAAGAGGATTTTTGCCCTATCTTGGACTTAGACTCAATTGTATGTCTCGGGTCTAGGGTGAACAAGTTGAATGTTTCTGTTTTGATTTAGAGATTTTTTTAAGCTTCCAAATGTTAAAAATTTCATACAATAATCAATATTTTATGGAGAGATATCAATAATTTTGCTAGTTTAAAGTATAAGGATTAAGAAGAAAAAAAAATCTTGATGGTGTTTACTTAAAAAAAGAAATTTCCGACTGCAGACTCATTTGCCCAGATTTCTAATACTTTTTTTTTATGATCCATAATTGTTCCAGCTGAAAGCCTAAGACCTTGCTTCATATTACCTAAAGCCATGGCTTTGTGTAAAAAAAAAATCAAGACACACTTAGAGATAATTGTTCATGCAATGAAATCTTATTTCAAAAGTAATGAAATGTTAAAAATACAGTGCAATTCAAGTTATAACTTAATTTTGTTGAATACACAACTGACCAAACATAAGTTGTTTTTATTATTCACCCTGCTAGTAGGGCAATTTGTTTTCAATGATTTCAAACTTGTGGGCCCCAGTGTTTTATCCCCAAGGCAACAAAATCATCAGTTTAGGTTGATGTGCAGCAAAACATTGAGATAGTATCTGGTATCTTTAGCTCTTCAATTTTAAACGTAGGTCAAGATTTGCATTGTATTTCTTTCACTTTCTTTAACTAAATTATTTATATGTAATTATTGATAATTTCCACTTGAAATTACAGATTGTTCATATTTCCATTTTTCTTTTTTTGTCCTTGCTTTGTTTAAGCAAGAATTTTATATACTGGTATCATCTGTAGTCATTTGCATTTTTTTTATCAACCTCTAAATAATTATACTTTGCTTCATTCATCAACCTCAATATACTGTAGTTATAAATAAGAAATTGCACTTCATGAATTATATGTTTATTTAGTTAGTGGTATTTTATGGCTATTGTGTTCTTATGAAAAATTCTTAATTTCATTTTGTTCCATTATAGGTTGCTGACTCCTCCATAAAAAATTGCACAAACATCACGGATACTTCAGACAAAGATTTCATGGACCCATCTGGAGATAAAACAATCATTGCTGAGAAGAAAGAAAACAACTAAGTATTAGTATTTTCTTGCTCAGAACAAATGTGGCTCACTTCCTTACCCTTTACCTAAAGTTGTGTGTGTCGAATTGCTATTCAGTTGTCTTGTTTTTAATTTTCGACTTTTCAAAATGCCATTCATTTAATAAATACTACCCAAAAAGTTTGTCACACAAAAAGAGGCCATTTTTTTTTTCCAATTTTCACATTTTGCATTTTTAAGCCCTGTTTCTGTTTTGTTTTCTATCCTTTTTATGTTGTAAGCAGGTATATTTTATAGGGATTTCCTGTAATTGGAGCACTGTATTTTTATGTCTAATTCGTTAACTTTTCTCTCCTATGAATAAGTACGACATCTATTCCTTCTAAAGTTGCCAAGTCCTGAAAATATTTGGAAATTTCTTTTATTGGCATGGGGTATCAAAGAAATGAAAATACCAGTACGCCATACTGGTAGTCTGTAAATTGCCTCTTCTCATGCTTCTAGTAGCTTAATTTGATCATCAAGTTGGAATGTGGTCATTTCATGGCATACAATGAGAAACAACAAAAAAATCTCACATAATGAGATGTTTTAGAATTAGAAGGTATCTTCAGTGAGTGAACCAGTAATAGTTCACGTATTCACCAAAGCTTTATATGTTTAAGATTTGGCGCTATATAAGTGCATATTATTATTACTTTTCTTGTATCAAAATACTAAAGTCCTATAACTTGAAATACCTAAAGCCAATTACCTATGCTTGGGTTTTACAAGACAGGGATAGGCCCAAACTTGGATTCTGTGGGAGAAACTGGGCGAGCTTTAGAGATATCATAGGTAGAATCTTTCCATAAGCACTGCGGCCAAAGCCTACATAAGACTTCTAATCCCCTTCTAATCTTGGCTCATACACGAAGGTTCATGGGTGCCTTTGCTTTTCTAGTTCACCAGTCAATAGTATTTCAACTTTCAGTGGAAGTAAGTGGGTCTGAAGCTGTGTTAGGTGTTGTAATTGGCCTGTCCCGTGATGAGTGAGAGGCACAGTTGGTTTAGATCAAGATGATACGTCTAAGTTTATCATTGATACATTCACAATCGTAACAATGCGTTGGTTTCTTTTTTTGCTAATTCTCTTTTGCATTGCTTTAAGAGGAACTAGCCTACCGTGGGATTATACTTCTAGAACAAAAAATCCTGCTGTAGTCATGTTCTAGTTCTAATGTATCATTTTGCTGATAATTTTATGTAACCGGTTACTCTCACTTGTTTTCCTCATTTTTTTTGTAACGTTTTGCAAATTAAATTATAAATCTGTGTGTTATGTATGATTTTAATGTAAATGATATTAAAATGCTTTACTATACAACAAGGTCTTGATATAAAAAAAAACTTGTACTGATTTTAGCGAAAAGTCTTTTCCTTTTATTTTATTTTATTTTAAACCATCAAAAATGCAATGTCCTTTTAAAGCAGTTTTCATCATCATTCGGTGTCATTCTCTTCTGAGGTCGACCTATAATGGCATGCAAAACTTCTTGCACTTGAGCCTGGGTACTGTCAGCCCACTCCACACCTTTATATTATCCTCCAATTTCTTAGAAATGGCCTTCTGTCTCTCTTGCCCTCAACTTTTTTTGCAAACACTGATTTATGTCGAGAGTTGAGGCATAATATTTGGTCAAAATGCTAAAGCTTTCAGCAGTTCTGGCTGGACTATTATTACAATCAACAATCATCTTCATTTGATATTTTCTTTACAAATTTATTCTTTGAATGTGATGGAATGTCCTTATTTCAAATTAAAAAATCCTTTGCTTTTTTTTCTTGTCTAAGGTCCATGATTTCAGGGTTGAATCAGGTGGTTAGAAAATTGAATTGTTGAAAATGATTTGTGCCTTTAAGCATCTGACTCATTTGAACTGGGTGCCAGACATTTTGTTCTTAAACTTTAAATTTAATAGGCAATAATCATGTTGTGACTTTTGTGGTGTTCGTTCCTAATAAACAATTTTGTTTTCGTATTTTCACTTCTTTGTTATATTACTTGCAAGATTTCAGCAATGCTAGTCACTCTTTTTTTGTGATTTTTTTTCAAAGATACTAGTAGTATTTGTGCATTTACATGGCATTACTTGACTTAATTGTACATATTTTTTCTGTGTTGATTGCTTTATTTCTGAATGTTATGTTACATTCACCTGTTATTTTAAATTGTTTTTTATTTATTTTTTTTTTGACAATCAAAATTGTTTCAGTGCTTAGGGGTACAGGTGCCCTTAATTTTAATTGTAGTTTTTTTTTTACTTATAAGACAGAAGTATTATTACATTGAAACCCAGTTTGTGTGAACCTGACCATTGTCCTGTATTATTAATAATAATGTATTTTAAGCGCAAGGGGGATTGGTTGTCAGAAAGGCTCTTTCCCCTTGCGATATTAAAAAGTTATGTGCCAATTCTTGAGAAACTTTGCTTGAAACAAAATGAATTGGTGAAAAGTGGTTAGCGATTGATGGGCAAGCTTTTGGCACCTAGGCATGAGATTAACAAGGCAGTTTGCAAAGTTTCTGCTCTTTTGTGAATACAGTCTATGTGCCTACGAATGGCATATTTGTGGTAAGATTATTTTATTAATTTAATAGGTTGTAAAGTATAATATTAATTTTATTTTGTAGACATTTTGTAAACTCTTTGGAAAGAAATATTTTGGTGAAACTTTACCCTCATCATAAATGAATAAATTCCACCACAGCCCCAACTAGGCTAATATGGCTCACTGCTTCACATTAGTTTTAAGATATCGATGTGCAAAATGCAATAGTAAACTCAACAGTTGTAAGGGTAAGAGAATTACTTTTACGTAAAGTAAAATAAACTTTTAACATTTCTTTTCTTTTCTTCTTTTTTGATTTGCAAAGGCTTTTGCCAGGCTGTGTGATAGAGGTGTATTTCTTAAATTTAACAAAGACACATCAGATATTTTAGCAAGTTTAGGAGATGCATTTGACTGAGGTTTCCAATGATTTTAGGTGTTGTGGCTCTTGTGGTATATGTTGTGAAAACGATTAATTCCAAAATTGCAATTGATCTTAAGTTGAGTCAACTTTTAATGTTGCTTAGCTATGGCACATATGTATAGGTACTGTACATCTCCCTCAGGTTAAAATAGCCTCTTTCTTTTACCAAGGAAATCAGAATATAGTTGGTATTTGTAAGAACATTATTCTTCATTGATATTATTGAGTTGATGTGATATCTAAAGATTCTAAAGAAAGCAGTGTTCAAAGCCTGGTTGTATTCATACATGTCAGTTTGTAAAAATAATACAAATTGATATTATAATTATGGTTTTTTATATAAGTCAACATTTTCATGTATTTATATACATATATACATCTAAACTATGTGTAACGAATGTTTAGCTTATAATCAGACTAAGCATATTCAGAGAAATAAAGTTTGAGTTTACAAAACTTCATTTTCATTTTTATCTTTATGTTCTAATTGTCTCCTATCTTTCCTTTTTTTTTTTCAGTTATTGTGTATATTTTAGGTCATATACTTCTATTTATAGTGGAATCCTCATAATTCGAATTTCATGGGAATGAACAAAAACTTCGAATTAAAAGGATACAAACTATATTCAAAGAATGAGGTTAATAATATAGATAGCCATTTTTTGCTAAGTTACTGTTAATAACATTTTCCTTTTTCACCTCGACCTTGCAGACATGCAAAAAGAAAATGGTTCACATCAAGGGTGAAGGAGTTGGAATTGGAAAATTCCTTTTTAGAGGAAACGCCATTGAAAAGTCTATTTTGTCTTTTTTTTCTTTATATATTTAAAACAACCGAGAGTATAATATCTTTCCACATTTTGATTAATTTGTGAAATTTCTTACTTTTAAAAGTTTTGAAAATTGAAAACTGCGACATCTGACTCATCCACCATGGATGTGAGACAAGTGGCAAGTCTGGGCAGTACATGTAATAGTTTTGTTATTAGATAAACCTGTGATGGTTTGTATGAGCAAACTGTTGGAAGACATTAGGAAGACATTCTTTAAATGGCAATACAAACTTCGAATTAAGACGGTAAGAGAACTGAACTTCCACTAACTTTGAATTATGAGATCAAATCTAACAGCCAAAAAGAAAATAAAAACCTCAAACTTAGAAAACTTCAAATTATGAGAATTTTGAATTATCAGAGTTTGATTTTGGAGGTTTCCATTGTAAATGAAAGTAAGATAACCACAGTAACCAGGCCATATGACTCATGTTGTACAGGTATAAAATTGTAACTTTCTTTCTTATTCTTTCACTTTTACCCAACGTATGTTGCTAAGTGAATACAGTCAGCAGAGGGCTATTGGTCTGTAAGCCTTAAAATAAGTTTCGTCACACTTTGTTCTTGAAATATTATTATACTTTATTGCAGTAACCTTATCGTGTCAGCCCAAGCAAATAATTAGGCTAACCAAAGACCTTAGCCATGAACCTACTTTTTTGTTATTGTTAAGAAGCCAGGTGGCGTTATAGTAGGCCCTATATAAACTTCTTTGAGTGGCAAAGCAAAGGGTGCCAAAGCTGCTACATGTATGATGCAAATGTAAGGGTTTGAATCATACCAAAGACAAGCATTTACCCACCATTCTCACTTAAATCTACTTCAACAACACACCGATTCCAATACATGAGACATTTGGGTAAGAAAATACATTGTATACACAACAAAAAAGTTGGCTTTTAGCATTTGAAATTACCAGAGAGGTATGACAATAACTCAGTACAAATTCTGCTTTGAAAAACTTTTTAGTAGTATCTACCCAACCACTTATACTGTTAGATAAAATGTGAATTAAAAGCAGTAAAAATTTAATTGTAGTTACTGTATTGGCAAGCGCAGACGAGGACGACAAAAGAAGGCTTGGTGTGATAACATCAAGGAATGGACCGGAATGGCAATGTATGAACTGGTCAGGTCAGCCTCAGACAGAGATGCATGGCGACAGAAAACTGATTCTTCTGCCCTCAGATCCCCCCGACGACCCCACAGGTCGAGGGACTGAGTGAGTGAGTGAGTGACTGTATTGAAGTCGATTTTCTGGAACACTTTTTCTTTGACTGTGTAACAGTTTTAAAACAATTGTGGATGAAAATTGAATACCAAATCAATGCATTTTAGGGTAAGAGGTTGGTTTTTTACCCTCTAAGTCAGTGCTATTAAGATTTATAACATCTGGTAAAGTTGAATAAAAATCGTGAAAAATGAAAGCATTTTATGATCCTTTTGAGTAGAATGTCAATGTCTAAGATGAAACACAGCAAACAAATAAATCCATTAAGCTTATTTGAAAATGAATGCTTTTACAGAAAGATTTTGTTTTAAAAGAACAGAATAACTATCAAGATCCACCCTCATCACAGCCACTTTGTATATATGATTTATTTGATTCCCTTTACTGAAGATGAATAAAAAGGGTGTCGTATGATTTCTTTAAAAAAAAGAAAGGAGGAATAGAATAAAACTGAAGTTACCCAAAGAATTTTTTTTTCTTTTGTTATGATTATGGTTATTATTTTGCACATGTAGTACTTTTCTCATTTGTAAATTTACCTTTAAGAACTATGAGAATGTATAATTTTTCACTCGACCCTTGATTTAGACTCCAAAAGATCGCTGGTCTCGTTAGAGTAAATAGAGACTATGCGTTACGGGCCCACTCAGGAGGACGAAGCCCATAGGGGAGGCTTTCCAGGATGACCATCTCAATACAGACACACTGGTGGGCTAAGGGGGTCCGTCAGCCAATCGTCTACCGTAAACACCACGCTGCCTAAGGGTATTATTACGTCATACGTTATCATCGTCCACACGCAAGGTCTCTAATGTAACATTATCAACTGAACCTTTCTCTCTGAATCAAAAGTTTACTTTAAATGTTCTCGTCGGTGACCTCTTCCTGTAGAGATGGAACCAACATTTCCTACAGTTCGCTTTCTTTTACGCGCGACAACTGTGACGTTTGCGACTATATTTTTTATATTACAGCTGGGCTTTATCCTGCTTGAAAAAAAACTCCACAAAGACCACAACATTTATCTGCGTCAATCGACAACTAGACAAAAGCTAATAGCACTCCAGTGATCAGCCTTGAATGAGTTTTATCAGTAAGATAAATAGAAATAATAGAAATTCGACTTACTTTTTGACTTAAGGCGAATGACTCTGAGATATTACCATGGACCTCCATACATCTCTGTCTTCCACCAGACTGACTAGGTCGTGGACGCTAGTCGTTTCTATGTCTCTCATCGGAGTGTTCTCATATATACGATTTGCCTTTGGTTTTCCTGGTCTCAGTGTTCCGTGCATGGGCTCCAATAATAGAAGCTTCTGGGTGCTCAGTAGCAGTGACTTGCCAGACGAAGTTTGCGTTCAGCAATATTCATATAATGTATTTTTGGGAGTTTCCCGTACAGCTCATTGTTTGTGGTGGTGGGAGCTCCAGTGGATGTTCAGGGCTTTCCGCAAAATTGGGTGTATGTGCCACTCAGTGACCTCTCAATTTTGTCAGTCATAACCCAGCCTTTACAGATATAGAGGAGGATTGATTCCACTGTGGCGACAAAGAAACTCTTCTTTAAGTCTGGATTCATGGCGGATTTCCAGATTTTTGTCTCGTCCTTGGGGCGAGAGATTTTCTGATGTTGATGTCCTTTGCTGAGTCATCAACCCGGGAACCGAGATACCTGAAATCATCTTTCTGCTCTAACACATCCCAAGTCTCGTGAATAGTGGGAGTGGTTTGCTGTGTTGTTGGCGAGGTACTTTGTTTTGGGGCCATTCAAACATAGACCTACTCTGCTGTATTCCTGCTCGACTCTTAGGAAGAGCTCCTCTGCCTGTTTCTTTGTATCAGATAGGATAACGATGTCATCTGCAAAATTGAGATAGGCCAAAGCTACTTTGGGGTATCTTCATGATCTATTGGCAGTTATTGTGAAACCCAGTTCCTCATCTTTGCCATTCGCTAGTGCTTTCCTTATTGCATAGTCAAGCACAATGATGAAAAGGAAAGGTACAAGTGTGTCTCCCTGGAGCACACCAGCCGAGATGTCAAATAGTTCTGTTTGTCCGACAGGTGTTGCAGCTCTTACTTTTGTACTTATGCACATTTGATCGATGTTCGTAGCAGGTTGGGTGGGGATGGGGATGGGCGTACCAAAGGCTTTGAGAATTTTAATCACCTTGGCTCTTGTGAATTGAGTCGAATGTCTTTTTAAAAATAAAATCAATGAAGGCGGTGATTGCTGGGAGATTGTTGGCCTTCACTACTTCAATAATTCTTCTCAGTGTCAGGATCTGGGCTACTGTCGAGCGTCCTGGGCTACTGTCGAGCGTCCTGGGCGACAGCCATTCTGGTTCATGCGAAGCCTTGGGTTGATGACGGTGCGTATAAAATTCAGAATAATCTTGTTGTACATCTTGGCTCGAATGCACATGAGACTTATGCCCCAGTAGTTATTTGTGTTGGACAAGTTGCCTGACCTGGGGACCAGGATAATATTCATGAGTAACCAGAGGTCAGGTTTGTCATTCAACATTAGCGCCATGTTGCAGAACTTCCAGCAGATCTCGTCAAAATCACAAAACTTAAGTATCTCAGGGGGGAGGGGGTGTCATCTGGCCCCACAGTCTTTCCAATGTGCAGTGAGGACTTAAAAATTCTGAAGTTATCGAGTGCAAACGACTCGTCGTTGATTTTGAGGACACTGGGGATCTCCTCGCTCGTCTGGGCCTTCCACTGTCGGTGACTCTCCTAGTAGTTTCTGATAGTAGGTCAACCAGGTTGTGATTCTCTCTTCAGGACTGCTGCCTAACACCTGGCCCTCCTTTGCGTTCTTGCCTCCAGAAACCTGATTCACTACTTTCCAAGTCTCACCATATTGCATAACACCATAGGCAGATTCTTTTGTTCTCGCTTGTGCTTCAAGCTCCTCCCCTTTCACCTGACTTTAGGTTTCGTGAAGCTTACCCAAAGCGATTTTCCATGCGGCTCTATTTTCATCCGTGTTGTCAGTGCAGACCTCATGGGCTTTCTCGGCCTTCTTTCTTGCCTCAACAACTTTAAGTTCTGATGAAAAGTGAACTGTTAACTTCTTAGGTTTCGTAGGCATACATTCCTCCATAGCTAACGTGTTGGCCTCGACAAAACCAGTGTAGCCACATTTTCCATCCTCTTCCAGCAGTTGAAACCTATTCTTCACAATCGCAGTACAGTTTGCTTGGATGTCAGGAGAGTTGGAAAAAACCTTTTCCAGTCGTAACTAGTCTTCATGGTATGTTTGGAGACCCTCAAACTCTTTTTGAGCTTGGTAGAGACAATTCTGTAGTCAGAGCCGACAGTGCTGAATGAGTTATATGCTTATGTGTGTATCAGGCTGTTTCTCCATTTCTTGTGAATCAATATGTAATCCAGCTGCCGCATCGAGTCTGCGATTCTGTCTTTAAAAGTCCAGAGACTCCCAGGCCTCTCCAGAAATTGGTTGTTAGCCACCAGCAGATTGAATTCAGGAAGAAGGCATGCGAGGTGTGCGTTGCCACCTCAGGGCCAATTCTAGCGAAAAAATCACCAAGAATGGTGACAAAGTTGTGTACCGGTATGTCCTGGGGTTTGTTTCTTAGACCCCTGTAGAAATCCTCTACTACACTCTGTCTTGCGGCATTTGTTGAACTACTACACTCTGTTCTGCGGCATTTGTTTGAAAGTATAGGCTACGGTGCTGGAAATATAGGATTTGCATTAATTTTTACAGTTTCCATGATTCATCTTGTCGAGGCTTTGTAATCCGCGTAGGTCGCCAAGTCTCCGGCGGATACTTTTGGGCCAAACCAGAATGACATGCTTCAATCGCCTCAATTCTCTGAATTAAGCAGCATCAGAAGCTACTTCCCCTGACAAGGAGATTTCACAGGTAGCATTGCGTAGGTAGGTTGGTGAATGGTCCTCGCCTCCTTTACTACAGCGGGTCTTCATAAGAGGGTATGGGTTCCCTGTGGGAAGTGGGCAGTGTCCCATGACCTGCAATGGGTTGACGCCCCTTCCCTCCACTAGTCTATAATAAAAAATAATCCTGTTCTATATTTTAAAAAAAATGTTGTTTTTTTTTTTGCCAATCGCAGCGGGTTCAGAAAATGGCTTTGAGTCTATACCATCGCCTAAATAGAACACTTACTAGAGTATATAGATAATTATATTCAATACATGTAAGTCGCCTTTGTGCACGGGTCTGGTTTGGAAGAAAGAGAGAGAGAGAGAGAGAGAGAGAGAGAGAGAGAGAGAGAGAGAGAGATAGAGAGAGAGAGAGAGAAGAAAGAGAGAGGGTTAATGGGTGTTTGTGTGTATTTTTCCTTTTCAATTACTATTCCTATGTTTTGCTGTTTAATGTGTGTAAAAATGTGATATGCAACTGTGAAAACAAATTTCATGCGGGATGAATAAAACCTTTCTTATATTATCTTATTTTATCTTAAAGAGACAGACATGTACAAACAGAGTAAGAGAGATAGATAGATAGATAGATAGATAGATAGATAGATAGAGAAAAGAGAGAGAAAGAGAGAGAGAGAGAGAGAGAGAGAGAGAGAGAGAAGCGGACTATGATAAAAAAAACAGTTATGATAAAAAATAAAGAGAAGGCGTTGAGAAGAAATTCAGAAACAGAAAACTAGACGCAAAGGTATGCCCACGAAAAGAAGACGACCACGGTGTAGATAATACAACTCTGTAGGGACAAAAATAAAAGAACGAAACTTTTTAATTGGAGGTTAGCTCATTCTTTGACTCTTTACTTAAGTAAACCAATTTCATCATTTTTGCCTGAACCCGCGAAATTCGCGGGCATTAATTTTTTAGTGGTTATAATAATAATCATCATAATAATAACAATAATAATGAAAATAAAGATATTAATTATAACAACAATAATAATTATAGCAACAACAACAATAATAGTAATGGACATAAATATATTAATAATAATAAGAATGATACTAATAATTATACTACTACTACTACTACTACTACTACTACTACTACTACTACTACTACTACTACTACTACTACTACTACTACCACTACTACTACTACGACTACTACTACTACTACTACTACTACTTCTACTGCTGCTGCTGCTGCTGCTGCTGCTGCTACTACTACTACTACTACTACTAATGACAATAATAATAATATAAATAATAACAATAGTAATAGTAATAGTAATAATAATAATAATAATAATAATAATAATAATAATAATAATAATAATAATAATAATAATAATAATAGTAATAATAATAATAACAAACCTTTAATCATATTTTTTGAAGTTTTTTTACAGAAGTATTCATGAAAATGCATATATTGATAAAGAATCATTTACACAAATTTTGAAAATGCAATGACTTATTGAAGCATTATTTGTTGATGTATAAATACGCAAACATAATTATTTCACATTAAAAAACGCCTCAACGTATTAGGAAATTGAATGGAAAAACGCAAATAAGGTAAAATAATATCCCTCATCTAAAATGTTCTTTCCATAAAAATAATATGAACAATTTTCAAACAGGGTTTGATCCAAGGGGTAAACCGGGTTAACTTCACACTTGGGTAAAACCGCACAAGGGGCAAATCCACAATGGCAGGTCTTGGTAACAACTCATGGAGTAAAGCATTCAAAAGGGAAAATTTTGCGCTGAAATAAGGAACTTGGTTATACCTCTTTTTTAGTGCAATCAAGTGTGGCATTGCTCCGGAAAAAGTATGGTGTGAAATTGCCCTGGGTCACCGTATTCGTTTATATGTAACAACCGACTGGTATGGCTTTATAATCTTTTATGTGTTGCATAAAATTTTCTGATTGAGTAAGGCACGAATGATTTTCCATGTCTTTCAATTTTTGTCGTGGTTGACAGAAGGTGATGGCTGCGCACCGATAAGGTGTATTTCTCACACAAATAATTGTTAATGTGATTTATATCAATCCTTTCAGTTCTCTTTTCTTTAATATTAAGTTTATGCATTATTATAATTACAATGTATAATGTTCATTTACGAACATAACGAATGTATCTCAAGAATGTTTCTTGTTTACTTTTTACTGTTTTTACTGTTTACCTTGCATGGCCAACCAGTTAGTCCAGATTAAAACGTCTCTAATCTTATAATATTCTTTTGTGGTCATTCTATTAACATGGTGGCAGCGGTGACGGTAACATTTTCCTCTAGAATCAATTAGCTGTAGATATGAACATAACTCTGTTTGGCAGTGCTACTCCCAGTCATCGACCTTATCGAATGATCTTGTGCAACTGAACACGTGCACTAAACCCCTGCCCGATTTTCTGAACAAAGGGAAACAACTCACAAATTACCGCCTAGTTCCTACTTAAAATATTTTTACTTCCCTTTGTCCATACACTTTCAACTGGATATGGCTACCCCTCCAAGACAATTACCTATACCGAGGCCTTTGATACTGACGGGAAATCTAACAACAAACTGGAAAGTTTTTAAGCGAGATTGGAATAGCTATGAGATTGCCAGCAAACTAAGAT
>BMAT01013908.1:85428-96209 GCA_019649035.1 Elysia marginata | reverse complement strand
ATGCGATGTATTGGCGCTGAGCGTGGGCCGAAATAGCGAGGTGTGTAGTTTGAAGGTTGCTCCACTGTCGGTTTTCAGTACCGGGTTTACGTGTTACGGGTGTATGTTTATATTAGTCATAAATACCGCAATACTTAATGATCCTCTATATAAAGTATACCAAACGATAGAGTAAAAGCTGAAGAAAACTGATATAAGTTTGTCATATATAAGATCATTTTAACACATACAAACCGGACGGTAAAGACAACACATATCAGCCACCACACACACTTTTTCATACGCCCGATCAGGCTTTCTGTGATACCTAGTGTTACTATTTTTAGTCTTTTGTTTAATGTGATTTAACTTGGATTTACCTTTTCTAATTCTATTTATGACCTAAAAAAACAAAGACCCTCTCTATACTTTTGTAGAGAGCAAGGAACAAATTGTGTTGTTATTTACTAAATTGTTATTAATTACTAAATTGTTATTAATTTCAATCAACAAAATGATCACCTATAACTTTTGCCTTGGTGCCCAAGCAAATTGCCTCGGTGCCCTCTGAATTTCAGGCCTCACCAAGGCAATTTTTGCTTGCCCTTCTGAACACCTAATTCAAGCCCTGTTAATCATGACTCATGTTTAATGAAATGGTTTTACTAATTTAGTAATGTTTTTCTGATTCCAGTTAAAATAAAAAAAAACTTCCAAATACCATTGTTGGGAAAAATGTGTTCAGTTGAAGCCTGTCTGCATCACCTTTGGCTTTGCCCAGCACAGTCAAACTAGTTCTAAGCTTACTAGATCTAGTCTACTGCTAGATTTAGATCTTCTAGATCTAGCTAACACAGTGCATTATAGTATTTATACATCTTATGAGATGATGTTATAAAAAACTGAAGTAGGCCTATTCATTCACTAATAATAAAGTTAACCCCTTCGTGACATATTTAACGTACGTTGTATGTCCTATTTGTTGTGTCAAGATGCAGACAAGACATACATTGTACATCCTCAAATCAGCGTGTTTTGCTATTCCCTATGATGCTTAGTCGTACGATGTACGTCGTGTTTTGCACTGCGTAAGAGGGACATTTAATGCAAGGTTATTTGAAACCCGACAATATATTTGGAGTTCAGCAATGTTAAAAATATACATATAATCCCTTCTCTAACCAAAAACTGCCATGTCATAGCGATTGACAGAAACTACCCCTGGGGTATAGCTGGCAAAATCAATCTATTGTAAACTTATTTCATGAGCAAGAAATCATCAGAATGTTTTTAAGTGTGCATCATCTGTGCGTTGCTATGGTTAACGAGCGTAACAATGTCCGTTTAATGATGGATTTCATTTCAGGTCTTCTAAAAACAAAAATATGGCTTTTTGATGTTTTCTGGTTTGAATGTGTAATTGGCGTAAGAAGATATAGAGATCTGGGCCATTGGGCTTCACAAAGGGATTTGAGAAGCCTAGATCTAAGTTGAATGGATGGGTCAATCTTTTAATTTCGGCGATGCCCTACACGTCAGCACTTTTATGCTTTTTTAGCTCGGAGAGTACAGGTACAGCAATTTTCGGGTGATTTCCTGTTTAATCGGCAAGCTAAAATGTTCAATTTCGCATGTTAACGAAAAGAAACGGCGGAGATCGTTCTTGTGTAGTACAATACTGACATATTCAGGAATTGCGTCAACGACGCACAGTGACCCAATTTTAGGGTTAATTAGGCTACGTCCTTATAGGCTTTTAAGTACACCATTGGTATTTAGAAACCCACAGAATTGAAGATTAATGTCTTAACTTCACAAAAACGTAAATTTTGAAGCCCGACTGTCTCGAAAATTGAGTCCACTCACCTGTTACTAGGCCTTGTTAACTCTGTAACAATGGCCGGGCGTTGTCAACGTCCGGTGCACCATTTTTTTATCTAGGAATGTATAATCATAACTAAGAAGGGGAGAAAGATGATGTATATATACAACTATGAAATATTTTGAACCCCGAAGTTAATTATACATTTATAGTAGACTGAACTTCCGAGAGAAGCTAAATTTAATCTTTTAGTGGTTTTTGCAGCGATCTTGAAGTTACAACCGTTCATGTAGATGTAGGCTTAGATTTAGATCTAGAAAAATTACGTGCGGAAATATGAGATAATTACATGGTTAAAGAGTTAAAAACCGGGAAATTATGTGCGTCGTTTTTTCTAACGTTCGCAACATTCAAGACTTCATTAAAATTATAAGATAAACGAAAACCATGTAATTCTTGGTGTAACAGGTCATTTAATAAATACAGAAAGCTCAAGATAAAAAAGGATAAGCATTCTTCATTCAAATATTTAGTTGAGTCAAAAATTCAGACCTCCAAGGTCCACATTCATGGAATCCGCCCTCATGAATCAGTCTCCTAGAATATAATCTAGGATTCTAGAGTTAGATCTAATATCATTATATCTAGATTAAGATTAGGCCTACGTTTGAACCCCCCCCCCCCCCTGACGCCGACGATTGAACTAGAAAAGCTGTAACATTGTAAATTGTCTTCAAAGAAAAGAAAAAACTGCAAATTGTTTGCTATCTTTTTTAAGAGAGATGAGGTGACTTTAGATAAATTTTAAAATGATGAGATCTATATATTTCATATCCAATTTCTGCAGGTATTAAGCTAAAATTTGATATATGATACATGAATATTGGTACATTTTGAAAATGGCAAAAAATTGCCTTTTCAAGTAGGGCCTAGATGGTCTCAGACGTCTGTATTCCGCCTTATATCATATGTGGGCTGCTTGTCCTTTTTTATGCTAACCTAGATCTAGAATCTAGACTAGATTTGGTAATTAAAATTTTATCTTTATCTTTTCATATTATTGAATGTTTTTCCCCTCAGCGTGAATGTATCTCCATCCATGTTGGTCAGGCCGGTGTCCAGATGGGCAATGCCTGCTGGGAGCTGTATTGTTTGGAGCATGGTATCCAGGTCAGTCTAAAAAAATTTTTCGCGTTAGGTTAAATTCCAGAAAAGAGGGAGTTGGCCCTTTCAGAATCAGATACTGTACTAGCGACAACTATTCTGAAACTTTAAGAAATTCAAGCTTATTTATGATTTAGATAGGCCTATATCTAGCAAGAATCAAAAGCCTGTTATGTACTGTTAAGCATTTTGAATAGATCTAGGCTTAGTGATCTTTCACACTCCACCTATACCCAGGTATGAGATTCATGGAGTGTTTGTCTGAATGGTTTTTATGCATTTGATCCTAAGTTTGGTTCTTAAACTGCAAATTTACTCAGACTTTGTTTCTCATCTCTCGTCACTTCAGCCTGATGGCCAGATGCCCTCTGACAAGACTCTTGGAGGAGGTGATGATTCCTTCAACACTTTCTTCAGTGAGACTGGTTCTGGCAAACATGTGCCGAGGGCAGTGTTTGTCGATCTTGAGCCATCTGTTGTTGGTAAGTTAAAATCAGTCTCTTGGAAATGGTTCTTCAGAACTTTATTCTTTTTCTGTCTTTATTAGTTTTTCTAGTCTTTTCTAGGGTTAATATTATCATTATCAGACCTGCTAAGTCGAACAATTGTAAGAATCTCATCGTGAGAATCGCTATTTTAAGCCCTATCTAACGATGTTGCTGGTTTCCTAACTTTCCTGATCTTCCTATTCCTATCGATATTATGTCTATGACACATACACGATTATCCAACATTACGCAATAATGACAGCCAGTTTTTACAATTCAATTTATACATTTCTGTTAAATTGTATGTTATTATATGTTCTATACATATTAATAAACAAGAGCTTTCCTAGAATACAGCTCAAAGGATCCTCGGAATAAGATAAGATAAGATAAATCTTTATTGTCCTTTCAAGAGGCACATTGTTTTGGTTAATGCAAGAAACATAGATGTACAAAAAAAATAAAATAATATACACAAGAACATCAGTTCAAAAAAAAAAAAGTACATTGACTAAAAAGACATACACTTACAAGCAATGAAGTATGTGCACATAAAAAAAAAGCATGAATAGCAGTTAAATGAATTTAATGGCATTTGGTAAGAAGAATTTTCTGTAGCATTCTAGTCTGCATTTGATGCTTAAAGGCTTTCCTGACCGTTCAGAGAAACTTATATGGTTGTATAATGGGTGGTTTTTATCTTTTACTATCGATATAATTTTGCTTTGAATTTTACAGAGGTGCAATAAGTTCGTGTTTGGAAACTCGTTATTTGGTTGACAAATGTCATTACATTTCCTTATAATTGAGTCTATTTTTTTTTGCCATCTTGTTTACATTTCCTCCCCAACCAACCAAAGCAAAACAAATGACACTCTCAATTATCGCTTTATAGAAGAGGCTAAGGAGCGTGTTGTCGACGTGGAATGAGTTTAATTTACGTAGAAAATACAGACGGGTGTTCAATTTTTTTTAGAAGAGTGACAGAGTGGGCGTTCCAGTCTAGCTTGTCGTCAATAGTTACTCCAAGATACTGAACTTATACGATTCTACGCGCTCGACTTCTTCGTTATTAATAAAGACAGGCAGCAGAGGCGTTTTTTCTTTTCTGAAATCAAGATTAACCTCTTTTGTTTTCTTAACGTTTAGAAGCAAAAAATGATCTTCGCACCATTTAACAAAACTTTTTATGCTTTCTCTGTAGTTATTCTCATCTTTAGTTATCAAACCTTGAATCGAGGTGTCATCGGCAAATTTCAGGACATGGATATCGCCAGTGTTTTGGGGTACACATTCGTTAGAGTAGACTGAAAAGAACGGTCGACAACACAGCTCCTTGCGGTGCTCCTGTGTTATTTATAATTATTTTGGATACAACACTATGACTACAGTCTGTTTTACTGTTTGACAAATTGCGGTCTAAACGTTAAAAAGTCCAGAATCCAAGCTATCAAATTTGTATTCAGGTTCATCTTACTTAATTTAGAGATAACCAGGTGCGGTTGAATGGTGTTAAAAGCAGAGGAAAAGTCTATGAACAGTATTCTGCAATAACTTCTAGGTACGTCAAGATGTTTGTAAATATTCTGCAAAAACACAAGAATTGCATCTTCTACACTTCTTTTCTCTCTATACGCAAACTGCAGGGGATCTTGAAAAACAGAGAAACATCTTTTCACTTCTTTAACAATAATTTTCTCAAACACTTTGTAACAATGGATGTAATGGCGACTGGCCTAAGATCATTAAGCTCTGTGACTTGAGATTTTTTAGGGACAGGGATTATCTCTGATGTTTTCCAAGCTGGTGGCAATTTATGCTCTGCTATAGACATGTTAAACAAGACCGCGTAAGTAGATTTAAGTTCATCAGAGCAGTGCTTTAGAATCCAACCTTTCAATCCGTCGGGTCCGCTTGATTTTCTCTCATTAACCTTTCTAAAGACACATGCAACCTCACTTACAATATATATTCATCATGCGGACCCGGACCATTCAAAACCCCTTTCATTTCTTCTTTTATTTTGTCTTTGAAGTCGTGCTTATCGAATCTGGAATAAAAATCATTCAGTCTATTGGCGTATTTGCTAACATTTTCATCTATGGATAGCTGGGCTTTTTTCTCACATATTCCCGCCATAGTTTTCATCGTTTTCCATATGGCTCTACAGTCATTATTCCTAAATTGACCCTAGGAAACGAAACAATTGACATCAACTTTACAAACTCATATCAGCTTCTATGAATCGCACAATGTAAAACAAAACAACCACGTGAAAGACCGGCATTGTTAGCCAAACCTAGAACAAAATTAAAAACGGGGACAGAGCTTCTACTTTCCAGGGCCCAGATGTTTGGAACCGTCTACCCTTATCAGTCCAACAGTCCGAATCATCTAGATTCAACTCAGTTCTGAAGACATACTTATTTTAAAACTGAACCATTGTAAGAAATTTATTAGGAACCCTAAATTTACAATTTTTCTTGTCCATGTTTTCTTGTATTTGACATATATTTTCAATTTCTAATTGTCTACGTTATCCATGTTTTTGAAAACTTGTATGAAAGAAACTGTAGCTTTTATTTTGTCAAGCGCTTTGAGAATTAAAATTATTGTAAAAAGCGCTATATAAATTTAGATATTATTATCATTATTATTATTTCATCTGAATGTATGCCAAGTTACATAACAATCCGATGATGTTTAGTAGATCAAAGGTTCGCGTGAACAAAATACCTGCAAAATGTATGTTTAGGGAGAATGCTGCCTGCTTGTCCAAACCAACGAGGCTGTCTGCTCGCATTGCATAAAATAAATATTATTTTGAACCTTGTGATTCCCCAAATATTTATCTGGCACTGGCTATCATTTACTTCAGGGTAATTGCTAGAATTGTGATACAAAGGCATTATTTTGAAACTTTTACAAAGAAGAGTAGATCTACCCACATCCACTTGCATTTCACTTTCTGTACTTTTGATGTTTTTCTGGTTTATTCTCTTTGAGAGGTCAATTATGGATGTAAAATTCTGAGAAAGCTATGATATTAATTATTATGGGTTGAATTTCTTAACCAGAGATAACCTGTTGTCAGTTTTGATCTCAAGTTTGTCAAATGTTAAGACGAAATCTACCATTTAGTTGTTAGCCCATTGTTGACACACCTGGATGCAAGTTACACAAAGCTTTTAATTGTAGACCATTGCAAATGGCTTCAACAACAAATACTTTGTTATTTTGCGAGAAATACACTGAAAGATTTTTAGGCGCCTATGTTGCATTTTTTCCTGCAGATCGTTTTCTATGAACACACCCAATCTCACTATCCGCTAGTTGTAGGAGATTGGCAGGTCTGCATTATGATTATCACACATGTACAAATTCTATGAAAATTATTACTCCACCAAATATGCTTAGGGCTCAATTACATCCCTGCTTTACTCTGACTCAGTCATTAGTGATTTCTTCCAGTCAGCTGAATCTAGCCTTGCGACAAAACACTAGTAGTATGTTAGTTATATTTTTTAATCCGGTGCCTTGTGGTTTGTGTACCTGCTCTACGTATATCTATTTTTAAGATTTACATAGGGCCTAGAAATAGTATAAAGAAGGTAGTACTGTCAGACTTAATAACAGCTCCTAATTATCTAATCAGTTTAGAGTGTGCAGTTTTTCTTGTCTTTATTTAAATTGGGTCTTGGTAAAATCTAATAAATACTCATCTCCTTTTTTGTTTTAGATGAGGTACGTACTGGCACATACCGCCAGCTATTCCACCCAGAACAGCTCATCACTGGCAAAGAAGATGCTGCTAATAACTATGCTCGTGGACACTACACGGTTGGCAAGGAGCATATAGACATGACGCTAGACCGCATCAGGAAGCTTGCTGACCAATGCACTGGACTCCAAGGATTCCTTATCTTTCACAGGTAATGGGTAGTGTCATGTGGTAAACCAAAGAAAAATTTTTCTGATTTTGCAAAGTCAAAAAGGACAAGCTCAATGCATATTGTGTATGTTGCTGTGTGATAGCTCTTCAATCCAGAAATTATACAGTATAGTATCGATAATATGCATAAATTTGCTGTAAAACAAAAACCACAGTTTTTTTCACTTCAGCTTCTTCTCATACTCCTCTTTCTACATCTCTCACCCTCTTGTGCATGTTATTGAACCCAAGAAATCAGAAGAGCCTGAGATATACTCACTTATTATAATGTGTGAAGTATAAATTTGTCATTTTAACATCAAAAGCAAGAATGAGATGTTTCTCCAATTTATTTCAATGTCTAGCTGCGTACTTGGAAACCATACTTTATTTCAGGAAAGGTATCATGTGAACATCCCTCTAGGAACAATTATGTTCTTTTAAAATTTAAATGTTTAGAGACTGCTCATGTCTTGCCAACACCACAAGTGACACTACCAAAAGTTAGATCTACATTTTATGACTATAAATAGTCACACTGGTTTATCTGCGCCGGGTAGCACTTTATTGAGGGTCAAAATTTTCAAGCTTTTATTGAATAAGGCACTTGCATCTCTAGATACTTTGCCTATATCAAAATATGAATATTTGTAATAGGGTTTCATTGTGACGATTTTGGGTTGACCTGAGATGCTAATAATAAGAGCAATTTACTTATCGAGATTAGCGAATGCTGTGTTTTTCCTTAATCTTCTCTAGTAGGGCGATATATCTCATTATGGTTAGCGAATGATTAGTATGTGGGTGATATATGGACAGTTACAATGTGTAGAAGGAAAATGATTGCCCAGCCTCATAAAGCAGTGATTGTATCTGCAAATTTTTATAACTTTTTTTTCAGCTTTGGTGGGGGTACAGGCTCTGGTTTCACCTCCCTGCTGATGGAACGCTTGTCTGTGGATTATGGCAAGAAATCCAAGTTGGAGTTCGCGGTCTACCCAGCCCCACAGGTGCAGTAAACTTTTAAAGGTTTCAGAGTTACTTTATCTAGCTTTGAATAACAGCACAGTTGAGTCTAAGATAAACTTTTGTTTAATATGGACTAAATTTTTCCCCATCCTAATGTTACTAATTAGGATAGATTTTTTAGTTTGTTTCAGAGGGTATCATATTTTATACAGGACTCCACCCATTAAAAGGTGCTTTACATGTCTTGTTTTTATAGTAAGATTAGCCATGCCACAAGGGCAGTTTGTGCTAATTCTGCCCTAGCTTGATAATTTTGAACTCAATCCAAGTTAATGTATCTACCAAAACTAGTCATGATTAATGTGATAGGGAGAAAATGCACAGAATTAAAATAATCTTTTTCGCTAGTCAGACCCAACTTAGGCAAGGAACAAATAATGACATGTCTAGATTGATACATGAAAATATCAAGCAAAGGTATACTAATGGTTTTGTAATTGATGTAACTTGGTATTTCAGGTGTCTACAGCGGTAGTCGAGCCCTATAACTCCATTCTGACAACTCATACCACTTTAGAGCACTCTGACTGTGCTTTCATGGTGGACAATGAGGCTATCTATGACATCTGCCGTAGAAACCTGGACATTGAAAGGCCCAGCTACACCAATCTGAACCGTCTGATTGGACAAATTGTGTCCTCTATCACGGCCTCTCTCAGGTAGTTTGAGTAAACATTTCCTTTGTTATCTTTTTCTGTGACGATCAAAGATCTTGTATTAACCTTTGCCTTTTGAGTTGAATGTTCACAGAAGCTTTTTGAACTTCATAATATGGTTAAATGACGTAGCAATGCCAATCCAAAATTATTTTTTTTTAATAAAGGGGGCTACAAGTCATATTAATTTGAAGCCCTTGTTGAGCTGAACACTAAACATTTTAAATTTTCAAAATATGTTCATAAACAAAAAAGCTGTGAATTTTTCAAATCTTTTTTATTCGTATAACCTTTATATAGCGAAAAGCTCAGACAGACAGGACACTTTATGTGCTGTTTTTACACTCTATAGGGCATAACCAGAAAACTAATAGGGTTATAGGAATAAAAATTTGCATACACAGTGATTTTGGGGTAGCAAATCTGAATATGCTATCAGATTTCCCATATATTGCACTGTTTTTTTTATATATTTGGAGTTAATCAGCAAAAAAAGTTTAAAATTTTAGACATTTTGCACGCTGACCCTGTAAATGTGGCATAACTAAGAATCTGACTGGTCCAAAGCTATGAAAATTTTGCATCATATTCAACTTTTGGATGAAGAATCTAAATAAATGAAAACATTAGACTTCATATAGTTTGTAAGGTTTTATTTTTATTAGGATTTAATTAAAAAGAATAATAAAGCTCGGAGACACATACCGCGCCCTTTCATGATGCTACATATGCGATTTTATCTCTAAAAATCTTATAAACTTTAACAAAAAAAATTGCATAGAATATAACTTGGGATGCAGAATTATAATTTATAATTTTTTTTAATGGATGCAAATTAAAAACACAGTTGCTATTCAGTTTTGAAAAGTAAAATTTTCTACCAGCCTTCTCGACCTGTCAATGAAAATTTGTTGATTTTTTTCTGTATACCCTGGGCATTTGACACCCCCTCCCCCAAGCTCTTACCAATTACTTGACACTAGTTTCAACAATGCTTCACCTTGAGACAGCATGAATGTCTTTGCCTGTAGGCCATTTGACTCAATTTCTTGATTTCCAGTTGTTTCACTGTTTCTTTTAGTTTTCTGACTTTTGAATTCAAATTGTCTGTTGGATTTTGGTTTCTTTGCTCTCTTCTTTTTACAATCCTAACTTTGAAGTGATTTTTTCTTTCTGTCTCTTCAGTTATCTGATCTTTAATACTTTTTCACTTGTTCCTAAAAACAGGCAGGAGTCTTTTTTTTTTGTAATTATATGTTCTGTTGAATTCTGTTTCTTTTTGAGGATTGTGTTATGTTTTGGGCGAGCTGATAAGATAATATCAATAAGTGCAGTACTGAGTAGTTGCATACATGGGTGATGGTGGTGATGCTGGTGCCTTGGCTACAGTACACAAGCAGGGATGCAAGTTTTCCGATTTTAATCGGAATTCCGATTTTTTCGTCTCCCCCGATTTTTCCGATTTTCCGATTTTCGCTTTCCTTGAACCAGACAATCAGCAACAAAAAAAGTCGGAAATTATAAACTTATTAAAGTAAGAACTTGAACCGAGAAAAGACGACTGGAAAATCGGAAGCGAATTACAAACCTTTTTCCGATTCTATGGCAATACCGATTATTTCTTTTTGTTTATCCGTTAGTCGATTTCCGTATATATTTTATACAAAATAACCTCATCGCCCGATTTCTTTTTCGCGACGAGTTCGAAACTG
>BMAT01013908.1:59897-82891 GCA_019649035.1 Elysia marginata | reverse complement strand
CATACTTAGACACATCTGACCCAAAATTTTTTTTAAAGTGTCCTGTCATTTTTGTATGATTAGTTATAAAGATTTTTTCCCCACTCATATGCAGTCACTTCACTTGGTGTTCTATGTGTCTTTGTTTTGTGTTTAGGTTTGATGGTGCCTTAAATGTTGACCTGACCGAGTTCCAGACTAACCTGGTGCCCTACCCAAGGATCCACTTCCCTCTGGCTACCTACGCTCCAGTAATCTCGGCTGAGAAGGTCAGTGAACTTATCTACCATACAAATATATTTTTAATTTTATGTATATTCCTTATGAGCAAGTCCTAACACCCCCCCCCCCCCGACTTATAATTTGAAATCCAAATTTTTTTTGCAATAAAATGTAGTTCAATCCCATTACTATAAAAGGGATGTGCACAGGCTTAGTTTTTTTTTTTTATAAATGGAGATGAATTAAATTTTTCATTTTTTGCTTTTTTTTTTGTAGAAAGGTAAATACACACAGTCCAAATCAGATATAAAGAACCCCATCAGACCAAAATCTATGGTGAATCATTTTAAATTAGTGTATGTTAGCATTTCATAATTTGCATAACATCAGTAAATCAGGATTTGTTTCAAATGAAGCAAATTTGAATAAATCCAATATTTGCTAACGTAAAGGATAATCTCCAAATTTTTAGTTTTTCCATGACTTTCTAATCTGCATAGTTGTCACCAGCATGTGCAACATGTTGTATTTTATATCTAGCTCTACCCTGATCATGTAGCATATACTTTTTTATTTTTTACAGGCCTACCACGAGCAGCTGTCTGTGCCAGAGATCACCAACGCCTGCTTTGAACCTGCCAACCAGATGGTCAAGTGTGACCCAAGGCATGGCAAGTACATGGCCTGTTGCATGCTCTACCGTGGAGATGTTGTGCCAAAGGATGTCAATGCTGCCATTGCCACCATCAAGACCAAACGCTCAATCCAGTTTGTAGATTGGTGCCCCACTGGTTTTAAGGTCAGTTTATTAAAAAATATTGTGATTGTAGGGATGCCCTTAAACATTAGTAGCCACACATTGACTTAAAATAATAATAGTGGAGCAGCAGAGAGACAAATGACTATTTAAAATACCTGTATCTGAATTTAAGGGAAAAACCCACCCCTTGAATAATTTTATGATTTTATCTCATTACTCCATGTATTATTTAAATCAAAGAATGCGTTTAGGTTTATCTTCATTTTTGCTATTGACTTTTTGCCTCATTTCTGTAAATTATTGGTACACTGAGAATGATAGTCATCTTGTTCTTTTGTCTGCAACATAGGTTGGCATCAACTACCAGCCTCCAACTGTCGTTCCTGGTGGTGACTTGGCCAAGGTCCAGCGTGCTGTCTGCATGTTGAGCAACACCACAGCCATTGCTGAGGCATGGGCCAGGCTTGACCACAAATTTGATCTCATGTATGCCAAGAGGGCCTTTGTGCACTGGTAAGTCTTAATGATACTGTCAGGTCCAAATTCATTGGTTTATTGATAAAATCAACTCCTTGGGACATATAACAGTGCTGAATTTAACTGTTAAAAAAATGAAATAAATAGTGACTGCCGTTTTCCCTTGAAGGTATTAACTCTTTAACCATGTAATTATCTCATACTTCTGTGCGTAATTTTTCTAGGTCTAGATCTAAGCCTAGATCTACATGTGCGGTTGTAACTTTTAGATCGCTGCAAATATCGCTTAAAGGGTTAAATTTAGCTTCTCTTGGAAGTTCAATCTACTATAATCAACATCCGGGGTCAAACTATTTCATAGTTTTATTCGTACATTGTCTTTCTCCCCTTCTTAGTTATGACTATACATCGGACGCTGGCAGCGTCCATCCGTGGATATAAAATGGTGCACCGGACGTTGACAGCGTCCGGCCGTTGTTATATAAAAGTATATTCCACTCAATCCAGTCACTAATTTGAACCTTATCTTGAGATATTCAAACTACCATTTTTACTTTTGATCTTCCCCATATGTCTATATTTACACACACTTTACACCCTGGTTAATTTTTAACCAATACATTTAATACAGAAGGTATGTCGTGGGTTGTTTTTGACTCCTACCTTTTCAGAGGTGAAATAACTGTTTTTTAAGTTTTAACTTACTGAGAAGAAATATTAAAGCAATGAGTACACATTAGTTACATGTAGTTAGTAGTATTAGAAGTGGTGGAGGTGGCTGAGGTAGTAGTGGTTGTCGTTTCCGGTTTGAAACATTGCTGTACACCTAACAAGGTAAATAGTCTTCTCAGAGTGGATGTATTGTAACATGGTTAGGCTATTTAGTGTATGGGTTGTTTTTGACTCAGGACATTTATTAATAAAATTTATAGGTCAGAAATGACCCACAACATTGGATTGCATGGTTGTGTATTAAAACATCAATACAGAAAAAAATGTGCTAAATTGGAAAACTGGTTTGATCACATGTTGAGCAATTGAATAAATTTGAATTAATATTCAGATTTTTGTGTGTGCTTATTTTCATTTGAGAAGCAGGAATGTCTATGAAACAGACTAAAAAATTTCTCCAATATTTATCTTTTGACCAAGATCATTGTGCTGACTGACAGGGATGCAATTTTTCCGATTTTTGTAGGAATTCCGATTTTTTAGCAGTTTTCTTTAATTAAAAAAGCAGGAAAACTTGAAAAAAATTATGACCTATATTTTAAAAAAAGTCCTAAATTAAGAGTCATAGAGAATAAAACACTTCTTTTTAGTTGTATAGCGGTGTAGGCACTTGTACCAGTGCTTCCATTCTTCCGCATTTTTGCGGAAATCCACAGTTTTTACCGTCCGCAAAGAAATCCGCATTTGACTTTTTTCTGTCTCACCGATTTTCCGCATTCAGAAAGAAAAAAAAAGAAAATCCGCGACCGGCTGTGTCAGTAAGCACTACCAACTACAGGAAGTAAATACCGGTACAAAAATGGCGGCGGCGGAAGTCATTTGTGAAGATAAACGAAAAGCCTACCTCGGCAGACATCGTTGGAGTGGTTGCCCTTTCGTTGTTTTTTCCGTTGCTCCCGCAGTTTCCGCGGTAGACCTCGTCACTTTTGGGTCTCATTCTATCGTGCAGCAAGAAATCTAGTGTTTTCAAGCCTTGGGTCGAATTCAAATATGAGTTGACTTGGAGCTTTTCAACTTTTTTTTTCATCCGGTGTATTATCGATCAAGACTCTAGATCTATTTCTGAAAGTGAAACTTGCACTGTTTGTTTATCCAGACTAGAACTAGATATCTAAATCTACGTGCTCGCTAAAATATCGATCTGAATTCTGATCTCGTGGATCGCATCTCAGTGGATTCTTTCGAATATTAATCTTGTGCATGTGTGAAAATGCGATTTCTGAAAGAAGGTGACAAAGGTGCTGTCAAGGCCATTGACTCTTCTGTGAAAAACAAGTTTTCGTGGAAATGGTCAGATGAAATTTTAGGCCATACATTTGAAGAATGATAGACTTGGCCCGGCTGTCTTGGACCCATAAGTTATAAGCTAGGCGACTGCATCTTCAAGATCGATGTTGCAGGAAGAGTATGGTGTTCGTGATGTGAGGATAAGAATTAAGATTGCATATGGTAGCAATAGCAAAAAAAACACCTCATCAGTCATTGCAATTCTGATAAACATTTGGGAATTTTAAAGACTCGAGCAACAATCACTATAGTATCAGATTTGTGGTGTTGGTGAACCAAAAGAACAAGGTAGACCTTCTGCACAAGAGGTGATATTTCTTTAAAATTCATGTCATTGATACTTTATGAAAGCACCATTTACATATCATCAGAAAGCTAAGACTCACAGTTTTGAGGACAAAGTCAAAGGAAAAAGTTAAAAAATGGTGAATTATTTCATTCTTGTAAGCTTTAAATAGGCAAATACTCCCCCTTGTTAAAACTGAGACTAATTCTTCCCCAAATGCACTAAAAGGGCCCTTTTGTGAGTAAATTTTTCAAAATTTTCCGGGGGAGCATGCCCCCGGACCCCCCTAGCAGTACTCCTGCCTTCGGCGGTCGCATTGGTCGTTCCCCCGAGGAAATCCTCGATTTTCATCAATTCCCAGTGGAAAGCTCTGTTGTACAGAGCTTTATCTATCTCTTTGAATTGGTCCAGCAAAAGTTCTATAAGCTTACCTATAAGTATAATAAGAGTGTAAAATTTTCCTGCTTTTTGAGCATGGGCCGCTTGCATCCCTATGACTTATGAGTATTCAATGATGAATTAAGAAACAGATCATTGACCCATAAAACAGTTAAAGATATCTATTTAGTTCACAGTTGTAAAGAAAAAAAGCTCTTTTATATTTTCTTCTATTCTAATTTAGTGGCAGCAGTTGAATATCAGTGCCAGGCTCCACACTAATTATTTTTATTTCTTAGAGATCTCGATAATTTTTCCTGCTAGTTAAATGCATACTTCAGAGGTAGGCATACACATCTTATGTTGGTTTTTCTTTGCAAGTTTTAAAATTCTTTTAAAAATCTCCAGGAGTGTCTAAAAGTACTGGAATGGCTGATCAGCGTTTAGTAGCTCTGATTTTAACCTCAGTGATAGCATTCTAGGCGTACATATACTCAGCATACATTTCATTCATGTCTTTCTCTTGTCCACCTGGAATTATATGCACATGTTAACCTTCACCGCCACTCGTGGGTGAAAAACACCCAGAACAAAAAGTAATGAGCTTAATTTTATTGAAAATAACCCATTTTGCCTCTAAAAACCTGTTGTGTACCTCAACGGTTTATATTTCTTTTATTTTTTGAAATTAGTTCAATAAAATTAATGATAATTATTTTTTTTTAAATTTTGCATGCTGATTAAGCAGAATCCACTTGTGGATGAAATTCACCCGTATAGTCTCAATGAGCCTTCAGAGCTAAGCTGGGCGTTTTTCACTCACGAGTGGCGAATGGGAGAATTCTAAATAGATTGCTCAAAACAGGTTTTCGGGTGACAACCACCCACCAATGGTGTTTAAGTATACAAATAGCGAGTGGCGGTGAAAGTTAATAAGACTCCATAGACCTAAATGATTTTTAATATATATTAGACACTCTTTTGAAAATAGTTTTATGTAGGTCTTCAGCTGTACATACATGTACCATAACATATTGAATTTGAAAATTTGGTTATGCTTTTGTTGAATGTATAATCAAATCTATCTGATTAATGCAATATGGAATGTGTATGTAAAGCGCCATGAGCTAGCTTATGTTGGAACAGGCACCCTAATCAGATGTTATTATTTTTCTTTACTAGGTATGTTGGTGAGGGCATGGAGGAAGGTGAATTCTCTGAGGCCCGTGAAGATTTGGCTGCCCTGGAGAAAGACTATGAAGAGGTTGGCGTAGACTCAGTTGATGCTGAAGGTGAAGAAGACGAAGAAGAGTATTGAAGAATCTCGCTTCTCCATGAAGAGCCTGTTTTTTTTTTTATGGTGCATCAACCATGTTGGATACTTCTAGCGAGATTTAACTCAGTTGTGCAATAAAACAGGTGCTTCTCTTGACTTCATTGGGTTTTTTTTTTATGTCTTCTCTGAATTGCTGTTATGTCCAATATGAGCAGTTCCCAAATTTTAGTCCATTTAAGACAAGGGTAAAAAAATGGGTGAAAAACATCATAATTTGAACAGAAATAAAATTCAAACTATCACAGTCTCACAGAGGAAAGGTTGTAGAAGCTTAATCTATCTAAAAATATTGGTTTTGTACGAATGTTTTTTAAAAAATAAAAAATAAAGTCAGTTTTTGTGCAATTTTTTCGCATTTCAAAGGGGACATAATAAATGGTCTATTATGATGAAAATTAAACATCTGCTAATTAATATCCAATTGGCCCAAAACTAAATAAATGGAGAGATTGGCATCTGTTCTCGATGTTAACAACCGTTTGAGGCCCAAAATTTTCAATTTGATTAAAATATAGGGCATAATTAAATGTACGTTAAGAGATAACGCTTGTCGTAAATTTCCAATACATCTAACCTTGAATGAACCATTGCTCACACACTTCTACAACTTAATTCTCATTTATATTTGAAGTTTATTCAACACACTTCTTTATTTACCACTGCTATAGGTTAAAAAGCAGATTGATCAAGATTTACAGACAATTTCAAACACACAACCCTTTTTGTCGTAAATAGTTATCTATGTAAGACTGCTGCTAGATCTAGTTGAAAGCCACGCTTGTTTGGGCTATAAATAGCTAAAACAGGTAGAGAATGACTATGCGACATGATAAAACCACGTGTGGGACGGCTGGGCCAGTCTGGCCAATCAGCAAAGCGGATCCAAACCTTGTCGTAAGAGTTTTACAGAGAGTTATCCGTGTAAGATGTTGTAATAGTTATCGGTGTAATAAACCAAAGAAAATCAGTTTATATCAAACTGAGCAGCCTGAGTAATGATTTTCTTTGTTTAAATGCCATTCAGCCTTTTAAACTGGTGGAACAGATGCAACCACCTAAGCTGTGAGCTTTAAATAGCCAATTTAAGCACCAAAGGTTATTACCCTGTTTGGTGTAAGAGTTATCAGTGTAAGATAATTTTTCATCGCCAATTAAAAGCTTGTTTAAGTCAAAGTACCCGCTTTTATGTCTTCAATCACGTTTTTTCACATGAACATACACAGTTATTGTGCATTTGAACCTCTTAATGTCCTTTTACACAAAAAAGTTGTGCTTCAAATTTTGTCTTGAATCTGATCTTACACGGATAACGTTTACGACAAAAATGATTCGAGAACTGGAACAATAATTAAATTTATGTGTCTGGTATAGATTAAAGTACTTTGTCTTTGCAAATGACATCATCTAAATAGCTTTTATTTAGTTCCTGAGGGTTCTAGGGTAAAAAATGCATTAATTTTTGTTGTAAGAGTTATTGATGTAAGACCAAAATAGGTATCTCTTTGTGTGTTTCACAGTGTATGAGAAAGGCATTTACTGAGCCTTAGCCTTATGAAATCGCACCCTGGTGCTTTCAACTCCTCAAAAACGAAGGAAATTGTTGTCTTGTAACTGTATACAAACAGTTTTATAGGCCTTGAATGCAACTCTTATGTTTTGTTGTAAGAGTTATCGGTGTAAGACAGCATTAAATTAAAGAACCTCTAAAATAACCAGTGGGATTGAAAGGTTCTGAGTGTTAAATCTTTACAAGCAATGCAATTGACGATTTTCATCTTCTTGAACTAGGTGATTTTTAAAAAAATAAATGCAGCAAGGCAATTTTAAAAGGTTCAGTTACAGTCTCTTTATTACACGGATAACCTTTGCGACACAAATCAACCATAAAAATCGTAAAGTAGAAGTTTTCCTCAAAACTTGTATTGGCTTGCTTTTAAAACACCTTACACATGATATGCATGCCAGTATTCATTCCCTGGATTTCTAAATATAGAAATATTATGTTTATGTGTAAGAGTTATCTGTGTAAGATTTCTGAGTGTCACAATTTAACACCTTAGTAGGCCTATGCCATTCATGGATAAAATTAAGCTCAGGTATTTCTAAAAACACTTTTCTAAACACTAAGTATTCAAATTTGCCATAAATCTAATACTATGTGACAATTTATTTTTGGACTCTTATGTCCCCCTTTTGTGTGCCAAACTTTGGGAACTGCTCATATATTATTCCTGTTGCTTTCTATTGCATGTAACTACAGTGGAGTCTGCTGAACCCTTCAGGCCCTGACCTGATAGTGATACATGTAATTTAATGGCCTCCTAAGTTAAAAACACTTGTTATTAGGTTGTCTTTGTAATTGACCATCATCATTGAAATTTGCTAGTACCTATCCTCTAAAAAAGCTCTTTATATGGACATTTAATCCTTTCAGATCTGGGTTTGAGTTGACTCAGTTTCACGGTGAATTTTGTTCAATTTATAAACAGGGACAACAAATTGCAGGTTATTCGTTGTTTTCCATCCATTTATTGTTAAATGAACATGTGTGGCCATTTTTTTAAATTACATGAACAGTTCCTAAAATTTGAAACTCAAAAGGAGGATATAAGGGTGCAAAAATAAATTATTACATGGAAGTGCAGTGCACACCTGATACATGTATATTGACATATACAGTTCCATAAAAATTAAAATGTATGTCGATATAAGAGAAGGTGGATATAAAAGAAACATGTATAAACCTTTTGTAAAATGATCATTAACACCCCCGCCCCCCGTAAAAAATTATTTATGAATGGAATGTAACCACACTGATCTCTCTATCAAGGCCCACAGTTGATAGGGCACAAACAGCGCGTGGCTGTCTTTCCTCTCATTAGCTTTGTCATACCGCATCACTTCACTTGCACTGACCAGCACTGATTGTTTCACCCTGTGCGCCCCACCCGTATCTTTTATTACACTAGCAAGCTCATTTCTCCTGCAATGCCCACAGGCAATGGGGCACATACAGCGCGTGGCTAACATACCGGTATTACGAGCATATTAGTAACAAAGGAACTTTTCTCACTCGCTTTGTCATACCACTACACAGGTACAGATCTTATACAATTTACCGGCGCATCATAAGTCTACAGGCTAGATCTACTTGCCCGAAACACTAATAAATAACAATTTTGACTAATCCGAGGCAAAGGGGGTAAGTGTGCGGTTATTTAGCGGGGGAAACCAGCGTGTTTTTCGCAACTTAATAACTGTTTTAAGACATCGATGTGTCGATATAACAGATGTGAGAGGGAACAGAGTGTCGATATAGAGATAGACATTTAACTAACCGTATTAAGTGAAAAAATGTGGACTTAGTAAAGCATGTTGATAAAAGAAAAATGTCCAAATGAGCGATGTCGATATAAGTGGTGCGCACTGTAAATTTATTGCAGATTTGAATAGTAAAAGTTTAAAAATGTTTTTAGAAATGCCTGAGCTTAATTTCATCCATAAATTGCATACTAAGCAGTTTAATTGAAACACTCAGAAATCTTACAAATATAACTTTTACAAAACAAAGGTAAACAATATTTTCATTTTTAAAATCCAGGGAATAAATAAATTAAAATAGGCCTAGTAGTGGCCTGCATTAGAAACAAACCAATCCAAGTTGGGAGGAAAACTTAAATTATTTACGATTTTTATGTTATTAGCCTTTCAGTGGAAGAAACATTTAAAACTAAAACAGATCTCGATTAAAGCAGTATTCGCGAAAAAAATTGGAGAGTAAATTTGTTTTTATCTTTGTAGAGTTTAACTTAAAGAAATTGAATCTAAATATATTGGATGTAACTGAAAATGTCAAGACATTAAAAAAAAAGAGGCACCTGCAACTAAAGTATTAAAGTATTCTTTCCATCACACTCAAGAAGACCAAAAACCTGAAAGAGATAAAATTTGTTTATCATTCCTTTTAAAATTTAATTTAATATGATGGCGAATATTTCTCAAGAGTGCAGTGACTTTTAATTGTTTTGTTGAAGACCCTTTTAGTTTTACTAGGCAATCTGTATGTGCCATTGGATGTAAATCATGTAACATCGCAAATAGCCATATTACCTGGCTTTGTATTAAAAGAGAAAATACACTAGAGATTAAATAACAAAACCAAATGTAACATGATCATTTATAATCAACACCAACATTAACAACGATCACAAAAAGCATTTGCAGCAGCAACAACAATTACAACGACGGCAAAAACCACATCAATATCGCACCAGCAATTACAACAGGAGAATAAAGTAAAGCCAATAATTTCATTTTACTTAAAAAAAAAACAAAACACCACAAACATACAAACATGTATTTAAAACAGAGCATAAAGGGTGACATTCGCAATAATAAAAAAAAAGAACACGTGTGAACTGTTATGAAAAATAATAGCAATACCAGTAAAATCACTGATAATACTAAATAGTAAAATATAAAAACATGATTATAACAAAAATTTAGATAATTGTAATAAAAATAACAACACTTTTCAAATAAACCATGACAACATCCATAGGCGTTTTAAATAATTAACAATGTCAGGATAACTAGATTTAATAAAATCAATAATTATAATGTAATCCTATGTAAAGAAAAAGAATTTTTTTGCCAACCGCTGCAAATTCTCTACTTAAACCTGCGAAATTGCAGGCATGTTACTAGCAGTAATGATAAAAATCACTACAATAATATAATAATACTACATGTATGTAGTAATGATAATGATCACAATGCATCTCATAATAATGAAAATAAAAGTAATAATAGGCCTAATAAAAACGATGCTAATAATAGTAATATGAATAACAACAGCAACAAACAATAGCAATGACGTTTACCAATAACAATAGTTACAATACAACAATAATACCAAAAGGGTTTGTAAAATAAAAGATTGGATACCAGTGACCAGTTGTCGAGCGGTGGAATTATTCGTCATTATTATGACATAATCATCAATAGTACATCGTTTAACGGCAAGGCATCTATATACTTTAATGTTTCCATTTCAAAACTTTACCTTAATATCTATGCCTAGTTACAGCTAAGTGCAATCTTGCATCTGCTTAAAAAGCTCTATCATTAGTATCAAGGACTTAAATACTGTACTTTAGGTTTTAAAAATATCATGATTATAAAACGCACAAACGAGTGAAATTTTAAAATAATTCCAACAGCTCTAGGCATTTAAAGCCATTAATGCAAATCTTGACACTTTCGAGAATTAACTACCTGGCAAGTATACCATTTATTTCTAAGCAGAAGATTAATGCGAATGAACCTCCATGCAATGTGCACATATATGTATATCCATTTATTTATACAATATACCTGCATAGTTCCCCAATGCTTCAAATACAAACAGGGTAAAAATTCTACATATAATTATAAGACTTCTTAACCTAATTATAAACAAATCAAAATCTGCACTATGACGTACGCCATTTTAACTATGAAACGAAACATCTAGTGACAAAAAAGAATTTTCAAAAATTTCAAGCTCTCCTGAAGGATAAAATGCAATCACATGTGCAAAATATTACAATGTACTCAATATGTAAAAAACTGATTCGTATCTGATTTACCATGGTAGCTTCATAAAGCATAGGAAGCCGGTATAGGTAAAGTAGAGCGTACAAAATTCATTCGACTACTTTCCTTCGGTATCAACTACTTTTTTCAGTTACTTTACGTTGATTAAGTTCGATAACAAAACCTGAAATATCGTTAAATTATATGTTTAAGTTTCACTTGTTCCTTCCATTTTTATTTTTTTTTTAAATCTTGGCCATTACTTGTTACATGTATAGATATATTCTGTTGCGAGGTCTCCCGGCCATGATCTTTTGAAAAAAAATGACTTTGTGTTGGCGGGGTTTACTATGACAAAAATTCCTGTCTTGGGTTACAAAGAGAATAATAAAATTTTCTCAACCGTGTGTAGATCGATATGTAATTTTATATAGATCTTAGAGAGTACAAAAACTCACGCACATATATATATTTAAAAAAAAATTATTCGACCTGATGTACAACATGTATCTAACTTTTTTTTTCTTTTGGATTTTTTCCTTGATACGCTCCTTCATTGTAATTTATCGAAACTGATATCGATAGACACCGCCATGTCAACATCTGATATCGATTAAGACCGGAATCGAGAATGCTCGAATATTTATATTTTTTTGTAATCGAAAGAATTTTGTACGCTATGCTTTACCTATACCAGGAAGCCTATGGGGCTGTTAAAATAAATGAACCTTAAAAATTCGTTTAGAGTAGTACCCCTTGGGCACTGGGTAGTATTTACACTCAGATTCAGCACTTGTTTCTCTGATAGACTGCACACCCCCACAGAACAGCTCACTGAAGGGACCACCAAGCGCGACCTATAGACTGGCCAAGCCGTCGAATGTAAACAAACGTCGCTTCCTCTATGTTTAACACTGCCGTGTCAAGGGCCTGGCCTTCAACATACTGGTTGTTTGCCAGTTGGTAATTTTTCTAAGTCATTTCATATTTCTAATGCTATATTTTTTATTTATTTGCCTGTATTTAGTGGAAAATGCCCTTATATTGCACACAAATTGGCCACGGAACAGCTCTACTATTATTAATCCTACACTGCGCATTCAAGTAACTGTGTGATCAGTGGCCTGAATTTTGTGTTTCTTAGGTGTCTCGTTACGGCTTACCAGCCCTGGTTTGTGTTAACTCTTTTTTAAAGTTTAGACCAGCTCGATTCTCGTAGACGGGCCAAACCATCGAGCTAAAACAAACATCTCTCTTCCCTATGATTAACACTAGCGTGTCAAGAGCCGATCCTAAGCATATAAAAATTTAATGTTTTCCCAGTTAACATTTGTTCTTACTCACTTTAAAACGCCTAATAGTTATACTAATACAACAACCCAGTTTCCGGTTTTAAAGGAACTTGTTTGCATTCGGATGGTTCGGCTACCACTGATGGCAGTGATTGATGGTTTATACTTTGCCGGTTTGGCCGCTGTAGTGCAGGCCGAAAACACAAACACGAACAGATGTCAAAATCACTATATCGTAGAATAAACTTTGTTTTGGCCCGACCTATAGCAGCCAAAATACTCACTTCTCTTAAAAATACATCGACATGGAAATTCAATGTAGTTTGAACTCTCAGTCTCACGCTACCCTTTGTTTATGTTTAGGCTGACATGCCTGTTGAGTACAGTAACATAGGTTTAGACTCCTTCATAATGAAAGTAGCAGGTCTACTATTAATTGAAGACAGAATTCATTAACAACAAACCTTGCCCTTACTTTCTATCGGTAATTCTAGAATGCCAAGCCTGTGCCGTTTTTATCTATAGTATGGGCTATTAGTGAGGATGATGCGGTTGTCCAGTGGTTGAACAGGTCGACTATTTGTCATCAAGTATGGGTCAGTAGCTGTCCTTAGATTCACCAGACGAAACTGTGCAAGCTAAGTGAGAGAAGAAATTAAAAAATAAATATCTTACCATCCTGAGAGAGAAGCAAAAGAGAAAAAAGATAGATAAACAGATTTTAGAGAGAAGGCAGAGTCAAAGATAGAAAGATAGACAGCTATTTAGAGAGATTTATAAATATACATGTAGATAGATAGACAGATAGATAGAAACTCAGAAAGACTGTATTATAAAAAATAGACAGACAGATAGATACCTTGTAGATAGATCTATCGATAGATAGATATGTATTCATTTCAAATCTGGGTTTGACTGCGAGTGTGATGCATTGAAGTTTGGGTAGGGAAAATCTAATTTTACGTTAAACATTAAAGAGAATTAGAATTAGCAGAATAAAGGGCACAAGGGAAAGAAGAACTTCAGTTGTTCAAGGAGGAAACAGAAATACATGTATTAAGATTAGAACCACATACGGTACAAGATAGAACTGACAGCGAGAAGAAGCTCTTACAGTGGGCACAAACGTGACAGAATGAAATACTGCATGTTTAGAATGGAAAAGACTGTTATACATGTATTTTCATAATCCCCAACTTAGTACATGATAAATTTACATGTATATCGGGTAATTACTTCCTATTGTTACGACAGACAAAAAACTCAATACAAATACTTTACAGATTTGGTGCCTCAATATTCTGGTACTTTTGTTTTTTAACTTACAGTATTGAAGTGCCTGATATTATTGAAATAATAATGATGATGATGATGATAAAATGAAAGTAGTAGTAGAAGTAGTAGTAAAGTAGTATTAATAGTAATTGTACTACATGTAATATAGCAGCAGTAGTAGCTTTGTAATAGTAGTACTAATAGCCGTAGCATTTTAGTAATACTGTAGTACTAGTACTAATAGCAATAGCAGTTTAGTAATACATGTAGTAGTAACCTAGTGGTAGTATAATAGCAGTAGTTTAGTAGTAGTAGCAGCATAAAAGGAAGTAGTTGTGATGTGATAGTTATGATTACTATAATAGTATATTGATAATGAAAGTAATAAAAATGGTGATAATAATAACATTAGCGATGATGATGATGATGATGATGACGAATAAAAGTTCACTTGGCAACCGGTGCAAATGACGCAATTTTTTTTATTCCAAAGCGTTGATATTTGAGCCACTAATTTTTTGAGCTTTTAGGCGTAAAAATCTACTAAAATTATAAATATTTTTGTGGAAGGACAATGAAAATTTTATTGGTTAAAAATCTAGAAAAAAAGGAGAAAAATGTACTTTCTAAAGGTATTTTCTAAATATAAAATCCCCGACATCCGATTCATTTTCACTGGTCGCTAAACATAAGAAAAAGATTGTCCTAACTATAACCGGCCGATATCACTATCAGGCCAGTCAGACATGTTTTTATTCTCACCTGTCTCCCAGAGATGGACAAAGGGACAGAGAACACTGTGAACTGGACATTCCCGGTGCAGGGGGGCGTGGTCAAAGAGCCTTGATAACGAAAGTAGGGCACAGTAGGTGGTGGTAGCAGGCTCGCTATGTTGATCAAACCACCATTCGTTTGCGCGCCTGGCAGAGACAAGAGACAATATTAATAGGGTTATTTGGCGGGAATCCACCCGCGGCCCGGTTCCACCACTCTAAATTGCGCTCCTTGTGGTTTCTCACCACTCTCTACGCAAGCTCTGAACACCAGACAAATGATTGAAGGATTTTAAAGATATGAAATTAGCAGTTATTATGCAGTGGCTGCCCCCACTATTTGTGTGAGGAGCTGGGAAAACCATCCACTTTGGTAAAAAAATTAAACCTTCTTTTTTATATTGAAGTATTAATTAATGACTTTTTACTTGAAGACAATTTCTTGAATAACATTTAAAATACGACATGTTTTTTTCATGTGTTTAATTTGGAGTAAAGTGAAATATTTTCTTTCAAGGGCTGCAACTCCAAAGGTGTATCAGCGACATGTGGATATTTCTTCAAGCTCCTTGCACATTTATTCTAGACAGTAGACAGACAAACGCCACAGGCTGGCGCCAGTTCTCGCAGTGAATGGTCTACTGTACCAAAGCTTACAGCCTATCTTACCGTTCTACTCATCGAGATCAGCCAGTTTCGAATTTATTTATGTGGTAGGGCGATATATCGGGCCAATGAGTGACTGCTGGGTGGCGTAGGCCAAATGCTGATATCAAGCCCTTGGAAACACCCTATACTTCGATATCTTTGATTTGTATGAGGGCGATATATCATTATCAACAGTTGCGATTAGTAGAAGGGGGATAATTGCCCGGTCCTAATCCTCTCTGATAGTAATCATGAGATAATACGAAATGGGGGCAGCGTGGCGGAGTGGTTAGCGCGTCGGACTCGAGATCTGGAGGTCGCGGGTTCGATTCCCGACCATGCCATGTTGCAATTGCCTTGGGAAAGCAATTTACCCTAACTTTCCCCAGTCCACCCACCTGTAAAATGGGTACCCAGCTACAGGCTTCATATGTAATGGTCTGCTGGGGCATTAGTGGCGCTGCTCTGTGGCGACTCAGTTACGCTAAGTAACGATGACATATTTCCCGAAAGGGATTAATATAGTGTATAAAAATTTTAAAAAAATTAAAAAATAATATAGGGTGATCTGACGTAAACCAACCCACGGCCGATTCCACGCCAACAAACCAATAATAAATAATATAGGACAATCTGACGTGAACACACCAATTCCTCCTTCAGATAATAATCATGAGATAATGTGGGGTAAATCCACCCACGGCGCAATTCCATGCCCAGAAATTAATAATGGGATAATGTAGGATGATCATAAGGTACGCTACGAAGATACCAACGAGGCGTGCTTTACAGTGGATTTCTCAGACTCAAAGGACAAGAGATTAGCTAGGAGCATCGTGGTGAAAACTCGTCGAGGGGGAACTAAAAAGAGGTGAACTCTTGTGAGAAGAAGTTTCGGGAACGTCCCAGCATAGAACTGTTGATTGCAGCCTATACATAGATGCTGAGTGAAAGATGTAGGACAATCTAGAGTAAATCCACCCATGGCCCGATTCCATCCCATCCCTTTAATTTAGACTGTTGAAGAGAGCATATATACACACGTTTCAAATCATGATAGTGTCAAGAAACAAAGGGAATAATCAGGCAGACAAAAAATCCACACTGTACTCTAGTTTTGTATTCAAGTCTATGGGTTTATGACCTCTCATTGCGTGAAAAGAGCTCAGAGTCGACTTTTGGGCGAGTTACGAAATTCATGTAAAACAGAGAGACACTGATTCGTACTAACAGAAGCACAGTAGGTAAAAGACACTGGACAGATTTGAAGTATGCATCCACAGGCCGGGGGAAATGTAAAAATACAAAGTTTTTCTACCGATACGAAATGTTTACTGTAAGCGGTTAAGTAAAATAAGCTGTATAGAAAACAGTCTCCTAACAATTCTCCAAACTTTATATATCCCCACCGACATGCCATCACCAATCAAGTTACCTTCGGAACTAAAACAGGGGCAAAAGTTATGAAACCTAGCATACTGAAAGATCTTTCACCGCCCCAAACCGGATTAACTCCTGAATGTGACAATGAAACGTGTTTAAAGACCCTTCCCTAAGGAATCAACACCGACCTGGACTCGAACCCCGCACCTCTCAGCCTGAGAGGCGAGTGTCTACCACAAGACGATAGCGTTACTGTGGGTTTCCAAGAGAGCAGAAGCTGAATTTCGTTAAGGTGTACTAAAGCTGGGCACTTAAATTAAAGTCACTAATGTCCTACGAAAGGAAAGCGTGATGCTAAACAATCGAAAACATGTGTATTCACATAGAGTGGCGTCCTGTTAAGCTAACCCCCCTTTAAGATAATGTTTGGTTAAAACTGCAATTTTGAAAACCTAAAAACATTGGATGTTCTGAAAAAGACTCGGATTTTTTTCAGGAGCCAAGATCTCTACGACCGTAAAAACATTGATCAGGGTTTTAACAGACTTATGAACAACGGCATAGGGATTCATTAAAACTTCGAGGAAAATTAAAAAACAGTGAAGTGAAGCTAGGAAAGACCCATTTCGAAAAAGAGTTAGATGTGTACGTGGACCCTAGTCTAAAACTTAGCAAGCACTGCAAAAAAAAAGCAAATAAAGCCAAAAGAATTGTGGGATTGATCAGAGGGTCTTTTGACTTAAGGTTTATCGACAAACCTATGCTAATGACTCTTTTTCAAAAGCCTAGTGCACTCACATTTAGAGTACGGTAACTGTGTGTGTGGTCCCCAACCAATAGAACAGACGCAATATTAATAGAAAACGTTCAACAACGGGCAACAAAACTAGTACCAGATATATCGAATCTCATCTACGAACAAAGACTATAAGCCTAAGAGTAGACCTCCGAAGCTTAATGTATAGAAGATTTCGTGGAGATTTGATAGAAGTATACAAATTAACAAACGGTTTCTATAACGTTAATGTTGAAGACATTATATTCAACAAATACACTTAAAGGAGATGTCATTGCTACAATCTCGCAAAACAGAAGTGCCACCTAGATATCAGAAAAAACACTACTTTAGTCTTAGGGTAGTTGAGACATGGAATAGCCTCCCCGAAACCACTGTTACTGCTCCAAGTATAAACTCATTAAAAAAAACACCAAGTGAACAAGCTACCGCACAGATACAAATTTTGCATAGGGTTTCCTCTCGAGCCAGCTCTTTGATCCCCACGTGTAGGTAGGAATCGTGATCAAGACCATCGACGGGCCTCTGGCTCATCAAGATGATTTTTTTTCTGTATTCCTGTATTTTTTTTACTCTTATTCACTTTAGGCCTATTTTTGTTCTACTCTGGCCAGATTGCTGTACCACTTTCAGATAATGTCGTATTATTGAGAAGCACAAAAAAATGAAAGTTATTCAGAGCTCTTGATCATCTGATAATGCGGTATTATTTATTGAAAAGCACAGAAAATTAGAGTTAAAAAGAGTTCGTGATATATATCTAAAATATATACTGCTCTAAAAAGTTTAATTGAGCCTTCCACATAAAATAAACTATTCTATGGCTCCATCAGGTTTTTCTAATGGCTTTCATGCACCAAGTCAGCCATGTCTCATCAACTTAGACCTACATATTAGACAATATTTATAGAAATCCTGAAGGGTTTCGAGACAAAATGCTCAAAAAGCTATTTTCAAAAAGTTGAGAAAGCGGACAAAACATTGAGTCTTTTCTTCTTTGTACAATGTAATGATATTTCAGAGTGTTGGCTGTTGCACTTAAATATGATCATATCTATGGAAGTTATCTCTAACTGCCAGACATGTACGATATAATTAGTTAACTTCTTTTCACTTCGAAGCTCAGAATTTTCAGTACATGGATAAAAATTAAAATGAGTTATATCATGAAACCATATATATATATATATATGTTCGACTCAGGAAACAAACCCGTTACAGCCAAAATTTCATTTCTAAGCTGGATTATATAACATCAAAAAACAAAATTTATGAAAATTCCGATCACCCAAGCTCTATATACATGTGTAAAACATAACAAAACCAAAAAAAAAAAAAATAATAATCAACACAAAAACTAGTCGGCCTACACTTTGTATGTGAAAGCGACTGTACTTCCAGGTTTAACATTACATTCCGTACAGAAAATACGATGCTTTTGCTATGCTTCACAGTTCATCATGAAAATGCGTACAGGAAATGCAATATTTTACTATGCTTCCCATTTGAGCATTCAAAATTTTAATGCGTAAAGAACGTACATTTTTTTGCTATGCTTCTCAGTTCATCATGAAAATGCGTACAGGAAATGCGAAATTGTTTGCATGCTCAGGACAAACCAAAAGCAGTATCTGCAGTGTAAACCATATGAGAGACACTGCAATTCGTCTGTCCACGGCGGAGTTCAACATTTATTATAGCGTAAGGAAAGGCGATGTTTTTGCCATGACGTGGTAAAAGATCTACTCGTATAAAACTGACCTGGAGTCCGTACTCTCCTGATTTCGTTGAAGACAAAACCCAGACCCGCGTTTGGCCGCTGGGAAAAAGAAAACAGACATCAGGAGCTAAGCTGACTGAGCATTGCTTCCACACATTACATTATTGACTGAAACTTATGTAGTATATTATATAAAATGAATTTCAGCATACCATCAACAAGCCTCAAAAGAGATTCTTGTTATTGCTGGCAAAAGAAGGTTAAAATATATTGGCCATGCCATACGAAACGAAAACACTGATCTCATGGCAACAGCACTCCACGGAAAAATCAACTCAGGAAGGAAGCCAGGCAGACTATCCATCACTTACATAGACACCATCACGAAGAAATGTGATATGAAATTATAAAAAAATCCTACATGAAAGCCAGGAACGGAAGAAATGGTTAAGGACAGTAAATGTCTAATGTCAGGAGCGACTGCAAACATCGACCATGATGACGCTGACAGGTGACAGGTGGTTATATCAAAATACCCCCAACTTTATTTTCTTGAGAACCCCCCTCCTCTTATAAATTTATTCTTCCTTTTTTGCTGCTGCTGCTGTTGTTGTTTTTCATCTTCTTCTTCTTCATCGCCATCCCCATCATCGTCATCACACCACCACCAACACCATCTTCATCATCATCATCATCATCATACTCATCCTCATCATCATCATCATCATCATCATCATCATCATCATCATCTTCATCCACTCCTCCTCCTCCTCCTCATCTCATCTTTTTTTCCTCGATCTTCATTTCCATCTTTCAATTTCCCTCAACTTGGGAACGAAGCAACAAAAACGTACACGGACTACACGATGTTGTTACTGTGGCACTCACCGCTGCTCGCTGTAACCAGACCAGGAACACATGGATCCCATCTCTCTTGCCTGCCGCTTGCATCATGTTTTTGTATTTGGTGTTATGCGTAACAATATGCATCTACAGATAGGACATAGAAAAACCTTATAAGATTATAAAACATTTAGTTAGATCACAAAAAATCGGCCAGCTAAAATATTGAAAGTGAGCGCTTTTATGCACAGCTAAAGCTATTGAAGTGCTCTAAGTTTTTTCTAGAGATTCTTGAGCACTTACATATAATTGAAGACGATCACCGAACAACCCTTCTTTACTCACAGAGTAGCAACTATAAACTAATGTGTTGTCACTTTAGCTGAAATTATCTTTCACTGTCTGTATTGGCTATCGCTATTCATTGAGCACCTGGATAAAGCTCTTGTATTGGGTGAAACCATCAAGTTGCCTAAACCAGAGATCGAGATCTGGACATTATGGTCTGATTTAGAGCCTATATCATAAACCACAGTGTAGTCAGCTCTGAAGAAAAGGCCTAACCTTTCTTTCAGTCTTTGTTTCGGTTACGGGCTTGATATGCGAAATTCGTGTCCAAATGAAGACTTTCAAAACCAAAACTAAGAGCTAACCTACACCCAGACTTTAAACAAATAAAAAACCAAACATGAAAATATAGATTTTACAAGAAACAAAAGCATGTGAGAGCTCTGTTGGGACATAACAGCGACCTTAATGGTGTAAAATAATGGTAAAGGTATTAAAAATGTACAGGAAACAAAAGCATGTTAGAACAATTATTTCGTACGCTCTATGGTAATAAAAAGTAGCAGCGATCTTAACGGTGTAATTGAATATTAATGTTACAAATAATGTACACGAAACAAAAGGATATTGGAATATTAACTTCGTACGCTCTAAGGTCATATATTTAGCTGCATTAGTAACGTTGTAGCAGAGTGTTAATGGCAGCAAAAAGAACTATTTCAAGTAATAATAAACGCAGTAGTAATAAAAGTCATAATCATAGTGCCCTTAATGCTAATACTAGTAGTGTAGTACTCATAAATATTATTATCAGAAATAAAGTTATAAGCATTGCCTAAGAAAAAGTTTAAATAAGTGTATTGCCAGAAACAGTACTAACTCCAATAGTTTATGAAAGTGATGATTTCGTCTTTATTCGGCCCATAGGCGGACGCTATCGATATTCTTTGGTTCCAGATAGTTACATCCATGATAATGAGAATTCCTCCTGTGTCCTTTATTGTGTTGTGCCGTTTGAATTGGAAATAGTTGTCAAATAGCATTTCAGTTCCTCTTGAGTTGGTGGTAAAGGAACTAAAGAAGCACTTGTAATCCCACTCTATTTCTATGTGATGCTCTTGCCTTTGGGAGAAATGAGAGTAGTACATCGCACCTTTTATGAAATTCCCCAGACCCCTTGTGTTAAGGGAGCATATCTTTATACTTCATTTTTACCAGCCATTTAACTTGTTGAGAAGGTAGAGATTTATTTTCGGACAGAAGTGGCATTACATTAACATTATGACGCAGGGTAATACTTTGTGTACGATCTTTTAACAAGCACAAAGAGATCTTTTAAATTCAAATTGAAACAAATTTTAATAAACTAACCCGAAAACCCTTTAGTAAGCAGTACAAGTCTAGAAAAGCAGTGAGATTATGCACAAACACAAAATGATCTATGGGTATTTTAATCAAACAAGGCAGGGAAATAAAAGTGAAATATTCTTGTTTTGATTAAAGAGTTAAATGGTCCGCACACAGAAATTCCCTTTCCTGTTTACCTATTACCTCAAGTGGCACCAGTGCAGCTCTATTAGTATTATATGCCAGTTATTGAGGCTGTGCACATTAGGCCTATGTAAATATTGAGTTTCCCTATCAAGATGGCGGACACTCGGAAGGAGTCGAAAAGAACTGTTTCGTGCAGTGACTCAATGCGATTTTACATAAATTTCCCAATTATCCATTGCATTAGATAGTTTTATTTCATGCTGCTGGGGCGTCCGCCATCTTGATAGGAAAAATCAACAATTATGTACTTAATTTCAATACGCCTACGTTTCTAAAAATAGCTGCGATATGTTTGATCAATGCATCGCTTGAATAAATAATTAATTGTACCAATAATATTATCGTTAACCGAAACTAATCAATTGAAAGATGTATTGTAAATTTTTATCTTGTGGTGAAAATACAAGACTTTATTATTTCCTAATTATTCTAATCTTGGTTACATAAAAATTATACAACGTCAAATATTTATCAGTCTTGACAAAAATAACGCAAAGTTCTAGATTTTTATGGCTTATCAAACATTCGAACTTCAATGTATTTGTGCAGAGATAAAATGGCAAAACTTTTCCTTCTACCCAAACTGCAGTCATTTCTACTGATTATTTATGTACATTTTTTACGAAGAAGAAAGTCGAGCGCAAGGGCTAAAAACACGCTCGTGATTGTACTAAACGACGTCATTACAATGTCTTGTGTTTAGATCAAAGTCGCATAAAGACTGACCAATTTTGATGTTACAGAAGTTCTGCAAACGCTATGTTACAGGCCGTTATGATTAGACCAGAACGTAGCTGCGGGATGGGCAGTGAGAACCCCACCTACTATTACTAAGGTCCCACGTTATCCCTGATGTTAAGTGCGTCGTGTTGCAAAACCTTTGCAATGTCTCACCTCGACAGAAAATCCCCGACCCTCCAGCTTGTGCTCTGAGCCTGCACGATCTCGGTTGCTCCAGTGGAAGTGAATATTGTGAAGTCTGAATGTTCCCGGGAGGTTCCCGCCTCTGAATAGGATATCTCTGCCCTTTGGGGTGAGGCCAACTAGAAGTGGAAATAGTAAAAAAAAAAAAAAGGATTATTTTATGCTTGAGGATGGCCTAAATCTAGTCCGGGTCACGTGACGATTGGCAAAACACCAAACCCTTCGACCTTGCATGTTATCGTAGCAGATTGCGCACCCCTTTGTGTGACTCGACTGTTAAAAATGGCTAGGTTATACATACAGCATGATCAGTGTGTTGATAACTTCAAATGGACGTAAAAACCCGTTTCCATAAAAAAAAATGATGGGAAAAGGATCCGATCGGTCAGCTGGCCCTGCATCCAAGTAATTATCTCGCAATCTTCTTCTTCTTCTTCTTCTTCGTTCTTCATGGTAGATCAGAT
>BMAT01013908.1:21463-37873 GCA_019649035.1 Elysia marginata | reverse complement strand
TTATCAAAAGTTATAAGTCCAACTGGAGGATCCTCAGGTGACTATGGTGGGTTGATGACGATTCTGGTCTACACAGTTATGGGAGTCTTGAGATGATTAAGGCCCAGTCGGGGTGTATTTTGGCAGGGTTTTTCAGTTCCGCATTATCACCCTGAACTCTGAAGATGTGCTGGTTAAATTGCGTAACCTTCGCTTGTATGCCTGTTTTGTCCCATTTAGTAGGGAAATGCCCTGTTATATTTTATACCCTGATACAATCACCAACAAAAAGTGGTGTTGGACTTTAGTATATTCCCACAGCCATTATAAGTGTTTCCTCCGTAGAGACCAACGTTGCCCGCCATGTCAGCTGGTCATCAGGTATTGCTGTTTGCTAGTAGCCATACCTAATGTCACCCACACAGTGGCTGTGAGTTTAGTTTTCACCCATCGTTCAGATTGAAAGAATTGCGGATCAAACGTATTAAATATTTTGAACAGAAATTTTCACATCTCTGGAAGTGAGACACACAGTTAGGAATATGTCTCACAATATTATGATTACTTGACTTTGTTATAAAGTACAATATTTCACCCATTTCATTAAGCTATAGTTTTAATATACTTTGGTTCCTTTTGGCAGGCGTATGTAGGTTAAAACCTACATAAATATTAGCCTAAATAGAACTTGGTATAATCTAGGTCTTAAAAGTTAAGTAAACAAACCTAGACTAGTTTAAATACTTAACTATCACAGCGTCGAAAGCCGTATAAAAATAAGCACAGAATGTGAGGACTGAAACGCTCCTAAAAGACCAGCATCAACATCCACCATTCAAAAAAAATTATGATATAATTTGGCGTTGCTATGACGTCACATCATCTGTTTGAGATCTCTGATTGTTTTCCTAGTCTTCAAATTAGTTGCAAGGTGATTCAACAAGCTATACCTTTTCAAAAATCAAATATGCAAAAGGAATTAAAGATAATCATCTCGAATTTGACCTTCCGCGGCAACTTAAATTTTATTTTTTCACAAAAAGGGGGTAATGACTACTTCCGATTGTTTTGAAAATGTTATAAATTGATTCAGCAGAGTAGAAGATCGCGAAATCGACCTTTACATCGTTAAAATCTATCCAGACTCAGATATAGGCGCGAATTCTGCACGAGAGGACCGAACAATATCGAAAACCCACCCCCTCCATAAAGGGTTAAAAGTCGGGAAATTTGGCCACCGACATTTTAAATAGATTGGTCCAATATTACCCCAAAACAGGCATAGAATCTTTCTGGGCATCCTAAACTTTGATTAAGCGGTGGTGCATGATTGGTGTCTGAGCAAATGGGTGATAATTTTGAGTTTTACATTCCACAACATCAATAATGCCGAAAGTGGGTTAAAAAAATTTTCATTGATTTGAAAAAAATTCAAAACAATAGTTTCAGCTTGATGAAAACCCCTGAAATTCAAATTTACATCTTTTAGATCCTTCCATTTTTTGCGAGTTAGACATGAGTTCAGCCCCAATGGCCAATTCCAAAGGAGGCCCCAAAGGTCGGAAAACTTGACCCCAAACATTTTTTAAACGGATGGCATCCCAATGAACCCAAAACAAGAAAAAATTAACTACGGTGTCCGAGTAATACGAAAGCGGTTTTTAATGACACGTTATTCTACACTAGAGTGAACATATTATATTTTTCAAAACATAGCATTTTTTGGAACTAAGGCAAAAAAAAACTAAAAAAATTAATAAAATTGTGAACAACACATGCGTTGTGCTCCTATTTATTGAACTCACGCTTAGGAAGCAGAAATGTGAGATGCTTCTAAGTTAGAAAAAAAGTGAAAAAAAATGGAAACCGAAAAGTACTTCCGATGTGATTTCAACGACGATGTTCAAATGTAAACAAACCCCACTAGACTCTCTAAACCTAATTTAAGCGTCCAGGAGCTTCTAGCCTAAGTTTTCCTTGAGTAAAACTTTAAAGTAATCAAGGAAATGACGAGTCTGCATCTAGAAAAGAGCACAATAAAAATTGAGCTGAAGAAATTCACAAAATCCAAACTAAACACGACCTAGATAGACCTGAACTCTGATGCAAAATATCCTCAAGGTTTTAGAATGGTTTTCATCCAGTTTAGATCTTTCATCTAAACCTCTAAATTTAGATATGTTGTTGATCTTATCTAGACCTAAAGCTACGCCCAATATAAATTTACTTTAAAAAGTTGTATGAATTGAGATCTCGAACAGATTAAATCTACAATCTAGAGAAATGAAAGGAAATGAAATATTACTTGGTTTTTTAAGGCCAACCGCGTCCCGTAAAACAAGAACCATTGACAAACTACATTGTTTTCCTTGTATGAAGCTTTCAAATTGACCTTACATACTTTATCCTAAGTTACAGAATAATAATAATAATGATTAAAAATAATGATGATGGTAATAATAATAATAATAATAACAATAATAATAATAATGATAATAATAATAATAATAATAATGATGAATGATGATGATGATCTTAACATGTTTATCAAAATCCGACAAAGGGAAAGATTACACTATTTCAGTCAAGATATCAATCACACATATTACATTGATCTTAATTCATTAAAAGGTAAAAAAAAATAATAATAGATAATTCTGTGGATTTCTAGATTATGTAGATCCATTCATATCTACATAACCAGCATTGGAGATTTTTGTAATGAGGCCATTGTACTATACACAGACTGTTTAAATCGAATAGAGAGTTTGAAAGAGGAAAAGAAGATGGGAAATATAGGGATAGGAAGAGCGGAAGGAGAGCGAAAGAGAAAGAGAGAGGGAGAGAGAGAGAGAGAGAGAGAGAGAGGGGCGGTAAGGGGGTGTATACATTATTTTTCTAATACATGGTGATAGTCCGACTTGCGTAGAGCAAAAAATGAAAAATACCTTTCAAAGGTTGTTTTACAAAACCTAGACAGAAATGTTAAACACAGCATTTTTCCAACGTTCGCGGACGGGATATTCAGCTAGTTTTTATAATAGACAAAATAACAAAATTGATAATAGCAGTGATGCCAATTATAGTAATATTATTAATAATAACTATAAATTATAGTGTTGATAACAATAATGAAAATAGTAATATTATTTTTTATAAAAACACATAATGTTGCCATTCTCATAACATATATAGTATACTGTCGTGGACAAACGAAATGCAGTATCTTTGATATGGTTTACACTGCAGATATTGCTTTTCGTTTGTCCCGGGCAGAATACATGAAGGTATATTGATACATTACTACATACAATAATAGTGATGCTTTAATTCGTTATTGTATGTAATGCCCATAAAATCACCAGTAACATGCAACCTTTCACCCGCATAGTAATATAAAAATGATGGGTATGCGCTGTTAGTTTTCAAGTTTTTATGATGAAACTTAAATCCTATCAGCATTATTTTAGCTCATGTTTGAGGAAACATTTGGTAAAAATGGTTTTAATTTTAACATTTTTAAGCCGCTGTGCTTTCAAGTTGTTCAGTTTTCTAAACTTTAAACTTTTTTCTCTCAGTTCTTTGTTTTTCTTTCTTGCAACGAAAATAGAGAGCCGTGTATTTTACTTAGAAACAAGTGAAAGATTAAGAAAGGTTAATAACTAGATATTTAATTGGTAAATTTGATAGAGTTCTCCTGGGCTATAATACTTTTAAATACATGAAACTGCATCCCCTGTCTCTTTCACTTGAACGAGCAAATGATAAACAGCCAATTATTTATGTGTATGATTCCCACAAAACAAGTCGACTCGCACATTTTGAATATTTAAAGATGTTAACATACTTTAATAGTTCATGTAAAATTCTTCGAAGAAATGAAAAAAAAACTCCTTCAATATCTTAGTTCTGATCTGTGTTCTTGCATATCAAAAGTGGGACATTGCTGTGACCCATCTACACAAATAATACAGCATTTCAATATTTTATAGATTTTATGTTGCCTTAGATATTATTAAAAATAACTTCAAAATCAGCTATCACTTTCCAAGCATTACACAAGTATTAGATTTAAGTCTCGATTCTTATTATCGTTGAGTCTAACGTGTCATTTTCAATCTAGAAATTCAAATAAACTTCGTAAAAACTTTTTTAAGGTCTGAAAGACTAAGCTTGAAATTTGGGTTTTTCATTATCTTAGTGGTGAAAGGTTTTGAAGCACATGGTGCAAACTCATAAGGACCTTTTTATAAAGGTGAGAATAGAAGGCCTAAATAGTCGTATGGAACGAATGAATAGATTCTTTTGATTAATTTTGACCTATTCAGATAAGATAGAAAAAGTTACTCTGACAGAATCTAAGTCAACCCTTTCCCAAAGTATCCTGAAAGTTTCAAACGTTTATGAGCAGAACTTTGACGAAGTTTGAGAGTGCGCTTTCACAAACAGAAAGTAAATACAACAAAGCCCTTTAGCACATAGATGAAAAAACCCCAACGTGTGTAAGCTCTGAATATTAGATATTTATATAGGGCATTTTTTGAGAAAGAAATAAACAGTTGATAAAAAAGTCATTAGTTCAAAGAGCTACATTTTCCTAAAACTTTATGCGAATTTTAATAGTTATTCAATGTTAGAAGACATCCATTCAGCTCTCGAGGAGTTTGCTCTTTGTTTTTATACTTTTTAATTTGACATAAATTAGAGATATAGAGGCAATATTATGGCTACTTCATTTAACTAAAAATAAAGTTGTCTTTTAAACTTCTATGGCTTTAGGGTAAGTGAAGCACCCATCTGAATGGAGGTGGGGAAGGGTTAACGGGTCACAGAGTTGAATTAGAGAGACATAACTCAAATGTTATCGAGACAAGTTTCGGAAAAAAGTTTTATATTGATGAGATTATGTGTGCAATGTGTAGAATACAAACCGCGGAGTTGGATTTTCAGTCATAATAAAGGCTGCAGTTAGCTATTTTTCCAATACGACCGCCAACCGCCAAAACAGAAGGTTTTCATGGCAAACATTGGTTGAATGTGACAAAAAATGGCTTTTTTTCTGTTTTGTACTCCGCCCAAACAACATCTTGCAACACACAAGATGATCATTTTAGAACTTTTGAAAAAAATGCCCTTTTTTGCCAAACTTGTCCTGAACGATGCGTGGATTCAGCATTGATGAGATAAATCTGTTTTGGATTTCAAGCCTAACTTAAAATTTCACAGTAGATTTTTTTTGGCCTACCTTATCCCACTTTTAGTGGCAAGTCGGAAAAATATCCGGAGCAGCGCAGCGCCTGCCGCCTGCCGAGAACAGCAGAAGTTCACCTGAGGCAGCAGACTAGATCTATAGCGACTAACCTAAGTCGTCTACTTCTTGCCCACTGCCCAGTCCAGCTCTCAGGTTGGCTGGGATCAATGGGTTGTCAAGTTTTATGAATGTCATGATTGACAACAGAAGTGAACACAGCGAACCACAGTCATAGACAAATCTATTTTTTTCCTCTCTTCCTATCTCTTATATATTTTTGTTGCTGGATACTCAAAACCTACATTACCAACGTCATGTCGTTGTGACGAATATAGGGGTTTAACATTTCAGAGCACAGAACCTTACTCTTGTAACATTTGCTATTTTTGGCATGGCTGCCGTTTCAAAGGTGTCTTAAAATCGAAATAATTGTCAAAATCTTGTTGATGTTTGTATCGACATCAACAGAATTCGACCACTAACTATGCCTTCTTTGTTTTTTGATTTATTGATAAGTCGGTGACCAAAAAACTCTTTACGACCGAAATTTTCTCATAACCGTAGGTATTAACGACACTCGACCCCCTTGGTGACTGCTTTGACCTTGTCTGTGGAGTAGGAATGTCGAGAGCGACCTGAAAAAGGAGAAAAATGAGAAGTTTTAAAAGAAGCTATAAACAACATCCTCCTCTAGAAAATGATATGTTAGATGGGGGCAAAATGAACATGAAGAAAGGAGGAAAAAAACAAATGTGGAGCAACTAAAGTAAATCAGACATAGTTGAGAAATTGACATAATGAGTTATTAACATTTTGTAAAACTTATTACTCTAGGCCTTTGAAGAGATTGACAAAATTATAAATCTAGCTTATCTATATTTTGAGTTATTTGACTTTGGAAAGGATAAGATGGTTTACTATAAATCTCTAACTCAAAATTAGCCTGAATTACTGATGCCTGATGTACTCTAGTTCCTTCACGCATAGACAGGTTGATACAAAACTAAGTGCATTGGTGTTGAAGTTTGGATTTTTATAACAGAAGCCATCGATCGATGGGCAAATTTGCAGATAGATACATCGATAACAGATACAAAAAAAGATGCAAACATTACAAGTGGAAAGTGGAAAGGAAAAGAAAGTCAGAGGAATAAACTCATATGGGGATGGGTAACTAAATTTAGTACTGTGCTAGATAAATAGATGAATGAGGCTGTGACGAAAGGACATTACACTGTTCTTTGTGATGATGGACAAGTATTCTCAGTAAAAAAAAAATAAAAAAAAGAATATACCGTAACAAGTATTTAATCTTATATGCTTGTTAAATTACATCATACTGCTTTCTCATATATTTTATATGTATTGATTAAAAAAACGTAGAAATATTATAGTTTTTGCCTCACAGACGACAGATTTTAATTTTAATATGTCTTTCATCCAATTCGACCCACAAAGTCTTTATAATTAAAATGTGTAACAATATATAGATCTAATGATATTATTTAAAATGAACGTAAGGTAAAGGCCTTTAAAAACAGTCATGTTTTCTTTCCTATCTATTGGTAGGGTGGTTGCTCGTTGTTTGAGACAGTCATGAGCAAAACTTGTGTAGAGGCTAGGAGGTAGTGGGCAACCTCGAGGTGTGCCTGTATTTAGAACAATTACAGACGATTAAATCTTACCAATTCTGCGGGTGATTAAATAAAGTCCAGTACCCAGTTATAGATGCTGATAGGGGACTGTGGATCTTGAACTAATTAGCAAAGGACCCGCGGCTTCGCGGATTCCATCAAAGATAATGGAATTGTTTTAAGGAAATTTTTTTAAAAAGGGACATCCGATTGAGACTGGTTACGGAAAAGAAAAAGAAAAACCATCCTAAGAGTCGCCGACCCCACCAAAAAGCCATACACTGCCCATTTTGTTCTTCTAAATAAAGAAGTTAACATGATAAGCCGTTATTAAAAAAAACCACATTAAACTATATAAACAAGTTCATTCGATTAAAGAAAAAAGCTCAGCACTTGTTTTGAGCAAATTAAAAAAGTAAGCGAGTATGGGGATCGAAACCTCCATATTCACAGACCTGGACATTTACATTATATAACGGACTGAGCCAACAGCGCTCTCATGCTTGTGACAGTCTGGAGGAAGTGATGGCGGTTGTGACTGGCTTGTGAGGGAAGTTTAGGCTGGCAATTTAATAATGGCCAAGCTTCGAATCTAGAGCTTCGAGCGTATTCAGCCTATAATTGTTTAGATTAGTTTTCTAGGCTATAATAATCTAAAGCAGCTGAGGGGTAGGCCCTAGATACGCCTATAAAACGTGATGTTTTTTCCCAAGCCACATATTTCGCATCTCGCATCAAAAATAATTTATCCCTGGTTTGCCCTCAAATCGAGCAGATTTTGGTGCATGTCCCTAAAATGATGTTGTACCCTACATGGCATCACAAAATTAGAGTTTTAGCCATTATAATGCTGTATTGTCTAGAATCTTTACACCGGATTTGTCTTCTTTCCATATGCTTACTTTCCGCACGTCTAATATTCTGTTTTAGAGTTTCCTCTCAACGCCTTCACCTTATTTTTTATCTTCTTATGACCGTTTTATCTTTCTCTTTATCATAGTTCACATCTCTCTCTATTTCTCTCTCTCTTTCTTTATCTATCAATCTTTCTCTCTCGCTCTGTCTACATCTCTGTACATGTATGTCTGTCTCTTCCTCACCCATCTTCTCTTTTGGCCCTAAAACATGTGTTTCTGCTGCAAAGTGAAAAATCACGCTGGTAACATACATCTAGATCTAGATTCCATAGCAGGATTTTAGTTTATGCCGTTATATATATGTATTTAAACCAGCTGAGTATAGATATATAACTGTTCTACTGCAGTAGCATTTAGAGCGGGCTATAGGATTGATAGATTTACTTGGCTCGCGGCTGGATGAGACATGGCGTCATGGCTGTCTAGGACGTCCGCAAAAACCGATCTCACACGTGGAGTCCTTCTGAGCTAATCGAAGTCAACAAATTGTTATTCGTGCATGTCACTCGTTATAGCAAAAAACTTAAAATAAAACCAAAAAGCAACCCATTCTTCATGAATTAGCACCAATTGACCAGATTTTGGTCCATGTCCCGAGGATGATGCACTATCCTATCTATCAGCACAAAATTGGTAGATTTCAGCCGTTTTAAAACTTATTTTCATTTTTAAAAAAATCTAAGATGATTTTCCAACAGTTTAAAGTAGAATCTGTCACCATAGCTGCTGCTTTGACAAAGGCAAACAATAAATCTCCAGATGCCATCACAGACTACCCAGATCTTGAAACATTCTCGGTACCCCTAAACGCTGCCCTCTTACCATATAAGCAGTTGTAAGCTTATTGTCTTTTTTCAGAAACTGGATTCTATTTATTCTACTTGTGATTAATTGCAGACATATTGGTTAGTACCGTTTTGGAGATTTTAGAGGAAAGAAGTTATTTGTGGAACAGACCTCGTATACTGTGATGTGTTTCAAGAAACTATGGTATTCTGTTAACTTCTTAGTTAAAGTTAAATAAATGAGTTTAAATTTAACAAAAAAAGTTATAAAACAGTCTCAGAGACATTCAGCATGTGTTCCTCAAAAAGCAAGACAATAGGCTTTGTGTCATGTTTGAAAGAATAATAGGCTTTGTGTCATGTTTGAAAGAATGAAGAGTGTACAGGTTCATTAGCATTCCTTTAATATTGAATTGAAATCTTTTTTGATTCCAAGGAACATGGACATTTGTCTTGGTCGTGTTTCATAACACAAAAATAAAATAACATAAAAATATAAATAGATTTAGATATGTTATAGTATATAATTATCTCAGTCATTCCACAACATTCGATCTTCCTCTACCACCCTGAATATCACAGTCACGACATAGAAGAATGTCTAGTGAGGTCATCACCGAAGTTAATGTAATAATAAGATTGAATAAAGCATGTTGGCTAGTGTTAAAAATTTGTATACAGAAAGTCAAATAAATTACGTGTATGATGTTTATGAATTTATAAAAAAAAATATTATACTATCACATTGAGGCATTTTATAAGTATTTTAATGTATAAGGCATAGAACATTAAAAAATTTGAGTGGACAAAATTTAGGAATCAATGTACAAGTATGAATAGTAATAACAATAAAATCATGTGAGAAATAGAAGGACTGTCACATCAATTTATGGTCTACTGAAGTTTCCTAATGGTTGTAGGGATAAATACTTTCTGTATCTCTCAGTTCTTGGTTTTTTACATAAAAGGCGCTGTGATCTTTGGGATCTTTTATACTCAGGATTCAATAAATGAGATTGGTCTTGCATTATTTTCAGGCTCTTTTTGGTCACATTTAAAGTATAGAGCTCATCGAAGGATGGCAAACTACATTGTGTTATCTTTGTTGCTTTTTTAATTATTTTGTCCAATTTTTTCCTGTCTTGCATATTTATACTTCCTCCCCAAACTGTTATTCCAAATGTCAGTATACTCTGAATAGTGGCAGTATAAAATATTTTTAACAACTCGCATCTCATCTGAAATGATTTCAACTTTCGTAAAAAGTACAAACGTTGATTGGCGCCTTTGTACAATGCATCCACGTGGGATTTCCAGTTAATTTTGCCATCTATCAATATTCCTAAATATTTATGAACATCAGTTATTTCGACGTTTTGCTTATTGATGTGTAAGGGTGGAACTTCTTCACATTTTCTCCTGAAGTCTACAATCAGTTCTTTCATTTTTGTTACATTCAATGTAAGAAAATTGTCTTCAGACCAGCTGACAAACCTGTTCACCTCTTCAAAATAGGCGGACTCATCATTATATATTAATAATTTGAATAACTGTATCCAATATACTTAGAGTTTGCGCAGAGGCGCAACAGTAAAAAAAAGGTGTCACTTAAGCATACTGATAAGATATTTCGTACTAAGAAACAAGTACCTCATTTACGCTTCAAAGAAGCGAGGAAATTTGTGTGCAAACCCTTATTAAGTACTGAGTGTCAACCCACAGAGACAGAGCTCGGACCCAAAAACTACTTGCTCGAAAGCCTAGTTTTTAGGACTAGACCACCACCACACCTTCAGTGTACGACGCCATTTGCGCAGCCAAAGCAAGCCATGAACATGTATGTAATTTGTGTCAGTAACAGAATCCTCTAGCACCGTAACATTGAGGTGATCGGTGTCTAGACTAGGCACAGGGTGTATAAATCAGTCTCTATTAGACAGTGTGTTAACACTTTCATTACGCAGTAACGTTGCTTTATCATCCGATTTGATTACGGAACAAAGACTTAACCGGAACATAAAAATGTTGAAACATAATTTTTTTTCTGGAATTAGATGATTAAGCTAATTCAACTCTATCATTGCAATCAAACCAAGCTTTGTTTCTACTTCTCTCTCACTTTGTCTTTAGTGTTATGACAACACTAAATCGAAATTTTTTAAATAAAAGCCTTAAAATTTGTCAGTAATCCACAAGTTAAGAGACATCTTTCTTAGACCGTAACCCTGCAATGGTGCAGCATCATTGCCTTCTCCCTCCAAGTTTGTTTAAGCTTCAGTTACTGTTTACATAGAAACCGGCGACGCCCAACGATGGTAGGAGATCAAGTGTTCAGGCAGAGTAATTTTAGAGATCTTAGAGGAAAAATGCTGATCTTAATTAGAGCGACTTCAAATATGCACTTTTTACTACATTAAGACCTTAAACGCTTAACTGCTGAGTTGTAATATCAGTGCAGATCTGTGTCTGGGTTTGGAGCTTAGACCACAGCTTGGTCTATAAAAGAAATCCATACATCTGGGTTGTCTGTTAACTGAAAATCATGTGTTTTTTAATCAATGACAGTTGCCGAAACAGAAAAAATGCCTGTATTTAGATCTATTTCTAGAGACCGAATTCGGTTGAATCGCAGTATAGCGTTACCACGCGTCTCTTTTAAACTACTTTTTACCCTGCTAATACTATAGAAATCTTTAAATTGATGATGGACGAAGCGTTTAACAAGTCGGTCTTATCTTTTAGTATTTTTAGGTTTTGACGACAAAATACTAAACTAAAGAAATTGATGGACGAAGTTTGGTTCTCTAACAGCAATGACGAAACGTATTAAATTGACTTATGATGGAAGAAGCTTATAACAAGTCAACTTAGTAATTTGTAGCAGAAAAATTCCTATTTGATTAGATGTACCTGCCCTTAGAAATTTCGGCAAACACACTAGATCTACTGGCTTGAGCTCGCGGACGTCACGCTGATTACTTAGGATCAACTGTCAACTGATTGGTGATCTCACTGGCTCACTGAATGGCCTGAGCAAAGCAGGGCACCGAAGCCGATCACAGTGGGTACCTAGAAAACAATACAGATAGGTATAAAATACAGCATGACCAGAGAGGCATGTAGACAGATATATAAGCAGATAGGTAACCACGTATTTATATATAAAGAGATAGAGCAATAGATAACAAGATAGATAGATAGATATGTAGATAGATAGATAGATGTACACATGCATACACCCACCGAAACGTACATAAATCAATAAATATCATGTATATTAAAACAAGCGAAATGGCTGCGCACCAAGTCGCGGTAAACACTGACAGACGGATTGTTAAGAAATATAAAGAGCTTTTAGATCTAAGTAAAGAATAATACATCAATTTTGTTGAAAAACTTAACCAAAGTAATCTAGATTGTGTAGCCTAGGCCTACCTTTTCACAGATCATTTCTATATCTAGGATAATTTAGACCTAGATCTAGAGCCGAGAATTCATTTTCATTATTGTGTGATTTATGCTTTTTTATTCCCTTTCCAAAGCTAAATCTAGATCTGCGCACATTAGTCTAGTAGCCTCGACCTATATCCATGATTGTGGTGTGGTGTCTCCTTTTCGATTCGAAAACCACCTTTTTTCGTTTTAAGGTCACACCATGGAAGCGGAAGTTTGTTTTGAAAGTCTTAGAAACGGCGGACTATAGATCTAGGATCACTTACAACGAATTAAACAAACCATATTTTCAATGTTCGGTTCTACATAAAAAAAAAACATTAAAAAAATCAAATAAACATGAACCTGAAAATCAAAGGGCTTGTCATTGTGCAGCAAAGTTTTACAGACATTCTGGTAAAAACACGCATCAAAATATGTTCACTCTGTGAAAAGCCCTTCGCCACACAAAAGTTACAGTCCTAAAATAGAGATAAGACTGGGAACACCCACGCTCTGGTTATAGAACGCCAGTGATACCCAGACGTTGGTTTTTCGTGCCATCTCACGTTTTCCTATGTTGATCTTTTCTTTTGCCTGAGCCAAGCCGGCTCAAGGCTTTATTCAATCTTGCATAATAAAAGTTGTTTGTGGTCTCGGTGTCGTTGGTAATGAATATTCCCCACCAGAAAATGAAAGGAAATGAAGATCAAAACTTCCACCTCTAATAAATTAGATTATTTAAATAAGACTTACAACACTGACCAGTTATTATAAAGACTTTGAAAAAAAAAACTACATATCACATTTTACAAATAAAAAAGTTATGGATTTTCACGTAGTTAAGTCTCGTACATATCTAAATTTTCTATGTTTCTCATATTATGCGTGCTTGTTTTTAAATTGTTTCAAGCTTTCAGATGCCCCTTTCTTGCAAATAAACATTGATAGACACCCACTTAATATTTTTGTCATCACTCCCAACTATTTCATCCTCTTTTTTAAAAGAGTGATGTCCATCCTCCATTAGTATTTACCAAGACAAACTTAGGCGTAGTTAGCTCTCTACATGATTAAAGCGCAACAATCAACAAAATCAATGGTAAATTTTTAGAATGACTTCATTCGAATCTGAACATAAAGGTCTTGCTAAAGTTTATGTTAATTTAGTGCAACGTTTAGGTAGAATGTTGTGTATCTAGCGAAAGTCTAGCTGAAGTCTATCAAACACGCCAAAGAAGGAAAAAAGCGAACAAAATTTTGGTAAGGAAAGAAGGTAGTCTTTACCTTTAAAATGAAAGAAAAATTGACACCTTGAGCCTGAGAAGCGGAAGAAAACATCACGCGAAAAAGCTAGGCTATATATTTGCTAGATCTAGATTTAAATCTTGATTATCTAGAGACTCTCAATTTAATTTAGATTCTGCCCAATGCAGAATTTAACATACGAAGTTTTAAAGCAGGCGAAACTATAATTTTATCACTTGTATTCTTCAGTCTTCCAATTTTTTGAGTAACAAATGACCTTTTTATTTTTGGTCCATTAGAAAGATATTCATGTGCATAGAGATCAATGGTTAAGGGGTGTGGTCCATATTGGAATTATGCAATCATACATTAAGTAACATTCAAAACTGAAATTTATACATCATTCTCTTTGTAGTATTCTCTTAATTCTATATGGAACAATTTGTGTGAACTTTAGAAAGTTGCAAAAGAACATTATCTACTTATTCATCCATGTAAGAGAAAAAAAATACTTCAGCTCTTAAAAGAGGTTTGGCGAAAAAAAATGACAAGAAATCGCATTTCATTATCATAGCAACATAAAAGCCTCGTTTTCTCTCTAAGTTGAACACAGCCGCATACGAAAATGTTTAAACTCTTTACAAAGAGAGACATTTTTATGAAGGGCTCAAGTGTAGTGAAATTGAAACATATTATATTATTGTTAGTAGTGAGCCTGTCACAATGTGGGCTATTTTTAATATGAAATCTGTGTGTTGACTGAGTAATAAAAATTATTTAGTTCAACCCAATAAGGCATTGGCCCACCCCATCTCTTATAGTAGATATGATTTGCCTTATGGCGAATTACAAGGATCAATGCCAACGTTATTTCGTTGATATGTTATAATTTCAGGAATTTAAAAAAGAGTTAGCGAAAAATGATACCAGAATTTTTATAGCGAAACTTTACATGTATACTTGACAAGAAAGTGCAGGTCTTAACCTCAACATTCTGTCGCGTAGTATTGTTTTAACATTATTATAGTGCAGGCGCAAAAACTCCTTTTTTTCGTGTATATGCAAAGTAGAAAGTTAAATAAAGCCTAACGATGGAAACTCGATAGCATCATCAGCTTTAAGGAAGCAATTAACTTTCTACAACAAGCCTTTTCTAGCCTCAAATTTGCTAGGGACTTAAAGTTCAAATAACAATTCTTGGGTCGGTTGACCAAGAGAAAATTGGAGTCATCCACGTGCAAGGGTTGAAAAAAAAACTATTAAAGCATCACAAATCTTGGTTCTTTTTTTACAGCATCCCTAAATAAAAAGGCAAATATGGACAGATGATTAAGGCTTTCTCAGCAGTGTAAGGTCAAAGTTTAGAAGTATTTGAAAGTAGTTCTTGCCTTCATGTGAAAATCTAAAATGTCTGAGGAAGTCCGTGGCTCGATTTGTCGTTTGTTTGCTTACTGAGAATCAGTTCACAAAGACCGTTGACTGGATAAAAAAAGGAAGAAGGGGTGTTAATCTTAAAACCGATTTTCAAGGCTACGCACAAAATTTGAAGCTGTAGCACAAAAAAATCGTGACTACGTCGCTTAGAATGACGACCACAGTATTTTCAGGGATTATCATAACAAGTGCTTAAAACGGCTACTAATTTGTGTACCTTATAACGGCGTATGATGTCTTTTTACATTTTGATGTAGCCAAAACGAGCCTGCGTCCTGCTAGAGAAAGGTTACGGTCATTAATGGTATTATTAGGTCTATCCTTTAAAAAAGAGATGATTTAGTTAAACAGTTGGCCTGTATTCGTCATCATCATAGCCTTTTTCACCCAGTATCTAGATAAGGGCCGCAAACAAGACACTCATTTTTCCTATTCTGGGCTCTCTAAAGTTATTCTCTCTGCGAAAGTCGCTTTTTAGTAATAAAAAACGGCACTATATATAAAAAGGTGGCCTCCATTTTAAGTAAAACGGAAGAAAACTAGACACGCACAGCCACGGCCACACGAATCGCAAACCCTAGAACGAAAGAAAACACGACACGTAAAGCCTAGGCTAGATCTAGGCCTAATGTAGACTCTAAATCAAAACATCTTCTAGATTTAGATCTCAATTAAGATTTATTTTTAGATCTAAGTCATACTTTTCAACACTTAATAGGCCTATAGACTCTAAACCTATACCTAAACTTTAGAACTAGATCTTATTTAAGTTCTACATAATGCAGTATTTAACAAACAAAGTTGGGAAGCGGACAAAACTATTATTTAATTATGAATGTATATTCTTTCGTCTTCCTACGTCATTCGAAGTGTGTTCGACATCATTCGTAGAGTAATAAAGTTGATCTTTTGTTTTGGTCAGTTGGAAGAGCATTAACATTATCAAAACTAGGATAATTGCTCCGGGAGTAGATTTCTTTTACAAATAAATTCGCGTGTATTAACTTTTTTATGCAATGGCCCTGACTGATTGACTGGTACTATGCACTTCCTTAATTCTTCTATAAACTGGTAAAACTTGGATAAAAAGGTAACGATATATATAATAATTATTATGAATAGTGAGAGACATTTTTGAAAAAAAAAAACCATGTCCCAGGGAAAATGAAAAAATAGGAAAATGCTATGTGATGATTACGTTTTAAACGAGAAATGAGAAAACAGAACACTAAAAACCAAATAATTATTATACAGTGAAACAACGGTGAATGAAACTGTATATGAAACAGAAGGAAAAAAGAATATTATTATTATTTTGACACTTTTCAGTGACTGATGAGAAAGCTGAACAGATAAGAAAGAACATAGGCAAAGGGAGCTGTTTTGTAAGGCTTACCCAGAATTTACTGTTCAAATGTCACTTCTCGGAGCCTCTCGACTTTAGCGCTTAGTAACTACATTCTATAAAAGCCGGTATGTGTGTGTGCAGCGCACACAGTACTGGTTTTGACTAAATTTTGAGACGTTTAAGTTGCCTGTCTTATACTCTTCATGTTCATGTAAAACCATAACTATGTTATCTGCAACCAGTACTGCTACTGCTGCTGCTACTACTACTACTACTACTACTACTACTACTACTACTACTACTACTACTACTACTACTACTACTACTACTACTACTACTACTGCTGCTGCTACTATTCCTACTACTACTACTACTACTACTG
>BMAT01013907.1:380149-390461 GCA_019649035.1 Elysia marginata | reverse complement strand
CACTTGTCTTCACCAGATAGACTTAAACACTTGCCTTCACTAGACTTAAAAACTTGCCTTCACTAGATAGACTTAAACACTAACCTTCACTAGATAGACTTAAATACTTGCCTTCACTAGATAGACTTAAACACTTGCCTTCATGGGATAGACTCTAACACTTGCCGTCACGGGATGGACTGACCACCCGCTAAGCTAAACACAAATAAGGCAGTCTGTGCTCTCCATCTCCACTGTAAAACCCCGGCACAACTTTTGACCAAACGGACAGTTCTGTCTTGTCCACTATCCATACTGGGTCACTGTTAATGCCAGCTCCTTGGTATTGTATAGCTTGATTGAGGTGCCACAGTTAGACCCAAACAATTTCGAAGAAGTATTGTGGGATTTTGTCATTGCCCTTTAACTATGAAATTCGGAACATCCCTTCTTGAACACACTTTTTTTCTCAATCAGTTTATGGAAAAGGTTCTGGACTGCATGCGTTTAAAATTGAGATCATCACTTCAAAGTTTGCTACAGACATCACTTACTGTCTTCATGTATTTATCGGTACTGAGATCGAGAATGTATGGGTTTTTTTTATCCAAGTTATCTATTCAGGCACTGTCGGAAACTATATTAAGTAATTGAAAAATAAATGTTTGAGACAAAAAAGACTTTGCCAAGCAAAGTATAAATACTGTTAAAATTATCATGTTGTTTTGTCAAATCAATTTACCCTTGTGTGCAAAATTTTAAAAAAATTGTCATCGTTATTTGTGAAGGAAAAAATATCTCCCAACAATCTTTTTTTTCTCACCTTTTAATTAAGTTCTCTCAAAATCTTGATAACTTTATAAAGTTTTTTTCTCTACATTTTAAAGCTTAGAGAAACATGCATTGATCAAAATAGCAGCACCTTGGAATAAGAAAATTGTGACATCCGATTTATTTGGTGGAAAAGCTGAGCTTATTCTAGGCAAACCCACATACACTGTACATTAAAGACTTAACGACTCAGAATCGATACATCTGTCATGTCGCAATTAATGTTACTAGGAAAATCATCACCAAGTTTCTTTTTTGTTGATAAAACCACTTATCCCCCTTAATTCTGTTTCACTTATATATAATTTTTAGTGTGAAGGGACATTCTCATATTTATAAGTTTCCAGTTTCTGGGCTGTTCAGCCATATAGTTCAAAACGTCAAAAGTTTTTGCTTGTTTGTAAAACACTCGCTCATTCGGCGTGCAAAGTTGTACTCAGAGCAGTGGAGGCCATTTTGACAAATATCTTTAGAGTGATTCACGTAGAGGACGTATGCAAAATAATAGACTAAATCGAGCGGGAGCCTAGATCTAAGCCTGTACTCGTATTCCTGAACTTTTCCCCGTCTAAAATTTCGGCTTAAATTTATACGCTGCCTCGGGGTGGACTAAGGAGTAGAATTTGGGCGTAAGTCTCTTTCTTTCCTCTAAAAATAAATGAGGTTAACCTTGCCAAACTTAAAGCCAAAATAAGAAGATTTCAGGTCAAATTGGTATATTTTATAGAAGCTTATGATGTTTTGAGGATTTTAATTAATTTTCTTAAAATTTAAACTAAACTTTTAGATTTTAATAGGAAATAAGAGATTCCCCTTTTGCCATGGCGTGTATAAAATTAAAAAGTTTAATGGACTTTCCTTCTTACTTTTCCATAGCTTTTTCTCTAGGATGTCAATTTGGTTTCTGGGAATTCCCGCAAATTTTTTTGACGTAACGTAGTTAGTCTTAGTCAAAAATCGCCCATGAATAGCGACTAAACTGGAAAACAAAAACTGAGACTACCGGTTAGTTAGCTGTAAAACTAGGCCTACGACTTTCCTGTGTGTTTTCTGACATTGGGCTTGGAAGAAATGAGCCGGCTGGTTTCTCTAGGTTTACAGGACGCTGAGTGTGCTGTCTGTTTTTTTTCTTGAGGAAGCTTGTCCGCTACAACAACATTCAGTGGAATTCGCTTACGATAAACCCTGTTGAAGATGAACTTTGGGTAAAGATAAACTAAATTTTTGATCCCTTTCCTTTTATTTTTCTTTATAATGATATTATTTAACATAAACTTTTGAGTTGGGCCCAGAGAGGTTTATCTTAAGAGGCTTTCACTGTAATAAAATATTCACCCACCCTAGTTAAGGTTCTTCTAGTTTTTTCTCATCATAGCTTGTGGATTAGATCCTTGGAAAAGAATATCCAATTTACCAGCGTTCAGTAATTTTCCCTTTTGACATAGTTTGTCAACAGCACAGTATGTTAAAAAAAAGAGACTGAGAGGGAACAGTGAGAGGTCTCCTCACTATACTGGAGTTACCTCCCTTTTAGAAAAGCAGCTGCTGTTTCCAAGAACTCCGCCTCAGGCTACCTCTCACACTCATGTATTCTCTAATGAATCTTGAACAAAGCTCCTAACCTACCGAGCGAGTACCCCGCATTAGTTTGTATTGTTTAGATTTTGTAGCTTGGTGTACACTTTCATGCCAACTTACCCTAAAACATTAAACCTGATTGTCAAGACATAAGTTAGTTTCAAACGGTTTATAATACAAGTTTAATATAAACTTAGAAGTTTTTCGTTGTTTTGTTGTTTATTTAGAAGGGAAACAACCGCTTTTTATAATTTTTTTAAAATGGAAAAAAAAAGTTATATTTCTTTTTGGTGTTGGAGATAAACTATTTTGACTCAAGTGCCGCTTATTTGTTTTAGGTGAATTTAGGATAGAAGTTATATAAATCTAAATTTACATTGCTCTGAAGGGTGTCTACTTGCTTAGCTTTACGAAGGACTTCCATTGAACCCGCTGCAGTCCTATAGTAACAGGAATTCCATCACGCCTTGCTTCTCTCTCTCTCTCTCCTCTTTCTCTCTCTCTCTCTCTCTCTCTCTCCCCCGGGCGTTTACTTAAACTCTTGTGGACACGCACCCCTGTGACCCCCCTAACGTACCGTAATCCGCTGGTGTTGTATGCCGTGACAGAAGATACGGGACCCCAGCACGGGGACACGGCTCTCTGCGAAGCTCACGCGCCGACGTTTAGCGTACTGCGAATGTCATAGGTTCCACCGTCACAGTATTAGAGACCTTGCGCCCCCACGATGATAACGTATGACGTAATAACACCAATAGGCAGCGTGGGTATTGCAGCAGATGATTGGCTAACGGGCTATCAATGCGTCTATTTTTAGTTGAACATCCGGGATTTCCTCCCCTATGGGCTTCGTCCTACTGAGAGGCCCCGTGGCGCATAAAATCTATTATGTTTTAGGTACATATTTCCATAGAACACCTTGTTCGGAATGATTTATACCAAAAGAAAAAAAAGTAGGACCTACACAATTTTAGTGTGTCTGTTGAGGGAGGCAGGACTTAGTCTGGTTGCTAATTCGTTCTGTCCCTGACAGTCACTTCTCTCGTTACCTCTCGTCTTTTTCTATCTATCTATCTATGTATCTATCTATCTATATATCTATCTATCTGTCTATCTACCCATCTATTTATCTATCTATTTATCTATCTATCTAACTGTCTTTTTATCTATCTATCTATCTGTCTTTTTATCTATCTATCTATCTATCTATCTATCTATCTATCTATCTATCTATCTATCTGTCTGTCTATCTGTCTATTTGTCTATCTGTCTGTCTGTTTATCTATCTGTCTGTCTGTCTGTCTATCTATATATCTGTCTATCTGTGTATTTATCTATTTATCCATCTACCTATCTGTCTGTCTGTCTATCAATCTGTCTACCTATCTATCTTTCTATCTATCTATCTGTCTGTCTGTCTGTCTATCTGTCTATCCATCTATCTATCTATTTATCTATCTATCTGTCTATCTTTCTATCTATCTATCTATCTATCTATCTATCTATCTATCTATCTATCAATCTATCTATCTATCTATCTATCTATCTATCTATCTATCCATCCTTGAATGATTTCCTTTCACATGCGTTTCGTTAATTTCCTCTTTCTCTCTCTCTTTCTTTTCTCTGTCGGTCTCTCTCTCTTTCTCTCTCTTCAACAAGCTTTTCAACTTACTTATTACCTTTTCCTTTTTCTGTACCTCACTCTCTCTCTGTCTCAGCTCACTCTCTCTCCCCCTCTCTTTTTCTCTCTCTCATTTCTTACCCCATTGTCTTGGTTTTTTTTTCATGTGTTTTGTTCTCACTCTCAACATTTCCTTCACTTAACTCACCACCTTTCTCTCTCTCTCCTTCTCCTGTTTGTTTTGTCTCCGTACCCCATTCCTGTAATCCCATGTTTATTTCACAGGATTGCTGTAATGAAAGGGAAACAATGTGAACCGACCGACCCAACTTGCTCCCCTTCATTCTCACGGTCGATTATTCCCCTTTGCCCACTGTTAGAATTATTGCTATTTCTTCATTCGTTTTCGTTTTAATGCTTGAATTTCCTATCTTATAATCGTAATGTTTTCAATGTCAGAATTTTATCGAGGAGGCATAGAATGGCGCTTTTCTTACTTAAAATGGCGGATTTGGATGCTTTGGCCCCCACTATAGATCGCGTTGGCTTGAGCCTAGGCCACCATACTCAACAGGCCTGTCAGTGAAAACGTAAACAAACCGCTGCATGAGAGCTAAGAGATTTGAATAGCGAGCTCTTTGATGAGAGTTCCAATGATCTATCTTTTTTGAGTTCTCAGTGTAGTTGGGGAAATGAGGACGCAACTAGTACTTTGATGTTATGGGCCGATCCAAAACAAAATTAAATATAAAATATAGGGAATATATGGAGTATTCGGCCTGTCCTTCGGCGGCCTAGGCTTGAGCCCATCTTTTACAATCCCAGCCCTGTTTGAATGGAATATTTTTCAACCGTCTGTGTTACATACAATCAGAAACAGCCTTATTCGGTGCTCGTTGCAAGCAATGAAAGGAATTCAGTTTCTCTTTTATCTCGGACACCAGGCCTGGCTTTTAATGGTAATCGACACCAGTGGGTGTATAAAGAAACAGAATTGTTCTTGACCAAAAGATTCTCCATTGTAGTCATGTAGAATGTCTATTGCCTGCGTCGCCAGCGCAGATAAGTCTAGTTTGATCAGACTTACGGCGAACTTGCGCGGGATGTCCCCGTTGGATTAACTTTGCACCTAGAGAAGACCTAGCTCGCCACAGCTCTTCCTATGGAGGTTTACACTGGCAAACTGAAGGTTTAGTGGGCGCGTTCCTGCAGGCTTAGTGCGGCTAATGCCCCTGTACACACGGCCATTGTCGCCAGTGTAGCGACTCGTACCGCTGACATGCCTTGCATTGAGATGGGGGACAATGGGCTGGGAGATCGTGAAAGAATGGGAGTTGGGGACAAATTAAATATAGTGGATGTGTGATATTTGAAATACATTAAAAATTGTGAAGAAAAAAAGGCAATGCTCGGTCCTGCCAGCGTGCTAATACATGTGATTAATAATTATAGCTTGAATTTGCCAGACATTTTTGTTTTAAGTCTGTTGCTGCGTTCCAAAGATGTTAAAAGATATTCGGTTGATCGTTTTTTAGAATACATGTATTTCTTTCAAACTTCTAGCGCTGGTTTGGTCCTGCTTAAGTGTTCTGGTGCATTCCAGCTCGTTCTTCAGTAAAAGAAGGCGCGTTTCCCCCATGCCTTAAAGAATGAAAATGTGTGTCTGTGTGTCCATCAAACTGTTTTTGTTGCTACGAGGAAATACAAGAAAACGGTGGAAATCTGGCTCATGTTTGCGATTCTCAGAAAATGACAAAAATTATGAGAGAGGCAGGAACATTTTTCACAGAGGCTGAAAGATGGTCCCTTCGTTTTCGCACCACACTACATTTGTATTAAAAGAAAAACGATAATTATTTTCTGAAGCAATAAATCATAAGATGGGTACTATATACAGCTGCAGTGAATGACGTTACTCATACTAACCAACACCCGTAAAAGAGTCAGAGAGAAACACAGACAGAGACAGACAGGCAGGCAGAGGTAGCGTCTGAAAGATGTGAAAATGTGTTATATAGAACATCTCAAAACCAATCCATACCAACGTTCCGCCCCAACCAACAAAACACTCAGGAGAATGAGAAGAACATGATTTAGTTGACTCGATGAAAACATTACAAAAGTGACGTCCTGTAGCTGCAGGGAGAACTCGCTGCACGTCCAATGCGCGGGTTTGAACCTTGTATAAATTTTATGGCTGAAAAAGGAAGTTTGAATTTTTCTGCCTCTCTCTACCCTTGTACCCTTGTCTAATCTTTCTTTCCTTTTTTGTTGTATTTAAAAAATCTTTCAATAATTGAGGTTATCTTTTTTGTGCTGCTTTCTCATGTCCTCTGTTATCTTCTTTGTTTTTCACATTTTTCTGCACCAGGTATCTCCTGTCACACTACTCTATTAATCTTTTGTGGGCGAGCTACGTCAAACAATAACGAATCAATAGCATCAGTGTTTTAAGTAACTTTTTATCACTGACATAATTAATAGGATGGCAGCGTGGCAGAGTGGTTAGCGCGTCGGACTTGAGATCTGGAGGTCGGTGGTTCGATTCCCGACCATGTCATGTTACAATTGCCTTGGGAAAGCAACTTACCCTAACTTCCCCCAGGCCACCCACCTGTAAAACGGTGCTTGAAATTTGTGGAATGTTAGTATTTGAGTGCCTAAAAGGCTGCCGTACTGTAATGCTCTGAAGTATGAGTTGAATTTGATCTGATGTGTATAGGTCTGTTGGGGTAAATATGTAAAGTCATGAGACTGCCGTCGGCGGTGGAGGACTCTAAACATATTTATTTAATTAATAGGGGTGACTAGGTGTGTTTAGATCCGACTGAGACTACCGGAGTAAAAACCAACTCACTCCACAGTCCCCACGTTTAACATTGGATCTTGAGCATCTTTATCAAATTTTGTTTTGAGCCGACCCTAACTGCAAAATCCTAGTGGAGTCCCCACTCGCCCTAACAGTTACAATATTAATAGCTCAAAGGAGATAGATCATTAGAACTTCCATGCACCAGATTGGTTACGTTTAGGCAGACAGGCCTGTTCAGTATGGTGGTCGAGGTACCGGCCCACTCGTGGTCAAAAACGTGTTATAACAGAATGAAGGCTCACCTGTACAAAACTTACAGGATTGGCCACACTGACCTCTGCTCGTGTGGAGAAGCTGCTGAAACAGTAGAACATGTCCTACAAGACTGCCATAATTACAGAATGCTTAGACAGGCAGTCAGACCTGCAGACCAAACTCTGGGGTACAACTGAAGGACTGGAAAAGACCAAGAGCTTCATCCACCAGACGGGGGTCACTATTTGAAGTGGACATCGAGACCAAGAAGAAGAAAAACGTGTTATAGTTCTAGGTTGTCATAAGTGTTCTAAAAATATCAAATGAGTTAGATCAATTCAACACTCATACGCCTACAGGGCTTTCCTAGCCCGTGTTTCCGTTGAAACAGAAACAAACCGACCGAAAACGAACCAACCCTACAAAAAATCGGCTCTGAGAATAGCGCGAAAGTGAACCCGACCAGGAAAGTGATGGCAGCCTCTCACTGTTGGGTGTGCCAAGAATAGTGTGGACCCTTATCTCTGTTCCCCAACGCTCGCATTGTGTAAACCTAATACCTACTTTATTTTAAGAAAATAGACTTGGAGCATAGTGAGTGATAATGTTCTGTCGTTCCATATAAACGAGAGTAACAATAACACACAAAAAACAAACAAACAAGGCAAACATAAGCAACAAAGGAAAACTGCCCCGCAATGCTGATTGTGTGACCAGAATAAGGAGAGCCTTACTTCTCATCGATAACCTCATGTCATGAGTCCACCACTAATTTTACTTTTAGTCATCTCCACTTTTTACCTAAATTTTAGAGTTAAGAAAAATCATTGACTTCACTCTAGTGACCAATGACAGATATTATTGTAGCACAATTTGTATTAGTTTATCTCTACAAGTTTTTTTTCTCATTGTTCTATTTCTTGATTTTTCAGATATGAGAAGTTTCTGGCCTCACGCCAGGGCAATCTTGACCCAAGCCCGGCAGCAGAAGGAGTGGGCATTCGAGCAACCCTGGCCTGAGTTGACTGGTCAGTTCTGGACACAAAACTATTGGCATGCGAATCAGATGTCCCGTTATTATGGGACTTTTCCATGATCTTTTAAAAGTTCTTTTAGAGTAGTTCCCCTTGTACAATGGTGAGACTTTAGGCTTAGATTTAGCACTGAAGTTATTTAAATAAACTACCTCGCCAACAGAAGAGTTCGCTGGTGAGCCCACTTTTTTAAATTTTACACACAAAAAAGGCTAGTACTGAAATAGCCCCTTATGCTTCAATGGTACTAATGTACATTTCAGGCGATGGTTTGAGGCTTCTTACTTTGTAAAGAAACGTGCCAGTTGATGGAACATGTATTTTAGTAAAAAGGTAGGAAAAGACAGCAGCAAATTTTACTCTTTGAAAGAGGCCATTGGTTTAACATCCGGCAACCTGAGGCTCAACACTCATTGTTCAAGATGCTCTGTTGTCCTTTACTAGTTTATGTTTGCAGCAATTTAAAGCAAAAAATAACTTGTTACATTTTACTAAATGTGAGTAAAGGCCAAGCCACCAGTCAAGAGAATATCATGCAATCCCTCTGTTCAACACTCGACCTTCGTCTGAGAGGCTCATCTTTAAATAGGGCTGTTGAATTCCCTTTTTTGTCCCATCTCTTAGAATGTCACATAAGATAGATTGATACTGATAGAACCCTCACAAAACTTGTCTATGACATTTTTGGGTGGTTTTGTTTGGCTTGTTTAATATGTAATCTTGACATACGCTCATTTTACAGCTGTCTAAAAATTTCAGTGAGAATTCCTTTGATTTTGAACCTTAGCTGTTGTGTATACAATCACATAATATCATGATAGTGAAACCTCTAAACATGACATGATATGGTAACTGTTGCATGTCAGGTAAATCTTAGATTTGTATTGTCCATCTTCCAAGTACATTTTTTATCTAATCCTTATGACCTAAGGCACAGGGTTTGCAAAACTTTGCGGATATATCAAACTAGAACTGAAAGAACGAGGAGGAGAGTGATGTCTTCCAGAGATGAAAGTCTCACCCTTGATGCCATCCTGAGACAAAATGCCATCTCTTGACTGAGATAATACACACAGAAATGAACCTCTGTTAACGCATTTGAGCCTTTGTTTCTTTCTTAGTTTGCTGCCCTGGGCCTAACTCGGCTGCCTTGATTTTTTCCCTTATTCATACTGTATACGTAAATAACAACCATTACTTCATTCACCGCTCCGTTTATTCAAACTTCCCTGACTTATATGAATGGTAAAATGCATGAGGAATATATCTAAGCAATGGAACGCAAATGAAATAAAACTGAATTGGTTTCACGTAAAAGAAGGACTGGCGTGCACGAGTATTCTTGTTGTGCGGTGCCTGCAGGTGTGTAAGTAAGTTCATCACTCAGTAAAAATGTGTTTAGCTCATGTCTTTGTTTTGATACATCCCAGTCACTGACTGGTAGGAAGAACAACTTGGTACTGGATGTATTAACCAAATGTCTTTTATATACAATAAAAACACTTTGAATGTTTATTATGAGAGAAGCAATTTCTACAACTCTAATACAAAAAGGTAAATAAGAACAATGTAAAAAGCATCATGTTTATGTAAAAAAAAAGTAAGCTGCTGTACTGTTGTTCATCATTGGAGTGTGCACTGGAAGTCTAGTGGTAGAAAGAAAATGTCTACATGTTTGTTTCTCAATGATGTTGTTGGCCACAATTACAACCTGCAAATCTTTATAACGAAGCGTCTTTCAGAATTACACCTCTACTCTTATATTGATAACATGTACATTTTTTTTTCTTTTTTGCAATAAGCCTAAATAATGAGAGTAATGTGTTATAATAAGACTTTTTCTATTGTGTTGTTGTTGTTGTTGCTGCTGAAGACGTTTTTAGTTGCAACATGGAAAATGTTTGTCAATTGGCTTTACCTGGACTGCTAGCCACATGTAGGGCAGGCACAACATGCAACATGTGGGGGCCACACAGAGAGATAAGGAGGAAAGTTTGCCATACACTTGTACGACTTATCTAATCAGCTGCGGAATTCACAGTTCTTGTACCAGGTTTTTTTTTAAATGTTAATTTTTCAAGGCATAAAAGAAATCAATTTAACGTTAAAATTCCTAGGTTGAAAGAGAAAGTTGGAATTTTTTTTTGTTGAAATTTCAGATTTCAGTTTAAATTTTACCTGGTATTTTTAATACAATTG
>BMAT01013907.1:359999-370700 GCA_019649035.1 Elysia marginata | reverse complement strand
TCTTTCTCCCTCTGTCTGTCTGACTCTTTTCTTTCTTTTTCTCCCTCTCTGTTTGTCTGCCTGTCTCTCTCCTCTCTCTCTCCCTCCCTCTCTCTGTCTCTCTGTCTGTCTCTGTCTGTCTGTCTGTCTGTCTCTGTCTCTCTGTCTGTCTCTGTCTCTGCCTGTCTGTCTGCCTGTCTCTCTCTCTCTCTCTCTCTCTCTCTCTCCATCTCTCTAGTATACCGCACCAAACTCAAGCCAGATCTAGTGACATACAGGGAGGGTAACTCACGGTAAGTTCTGACCTAGGACTGTCTCGGTATCTCGGCGATGGTCACCTCCCAGGAGACACACACACACAGCCATCTCTCGCCCAGCCCAGGTGTTAAGTTCCTGCTGTGTGATGTGTCAGGTTCGGAACGCGAGGAGCACCAGCGAGCTGACCTGACCTGGCCAGGGGTCTCTGAGTGCAGTTCAGTTTCCTCATGGAATAATACCGAGGATTTTCTGTTCTTTTATCTAAGTTAGTTGTCTTGCGACCTGGATGATTTAGTCGAATGTCGCGTATTTGACACTATGAGGTTGTTCTTTTTCTTTGGAAGTGCTTTTTTCTGAGCCTCAAGTTGTAAATTTCAGGAAATTATCAAAAATCTTGTTGGAAAATTTTAGTACTTGAGAAAAGGAGAAAAAAATAGAGTTTTTAAAAGACATTTCCTCAATTAAGAATTTCCAGCTTTTGACTCATTCGCCATGGTTGCGAGACAATTTTGCTTTTTTGTACCCAAATAAGACAACTAGTAGAGAGCTATCAACTTGAGCATATGTAAAGGTTTTGACACTTAGTTTCTAGGTTGTTTTTTTTTTACGTTTTGCCGTGACTTAGAAGTTTTAGGCACTCGAGTCTGGGAAAAAGATGTCAAAAAGAGAGACAAGGGCAGACAGAGACCTTGTATTATCCCGGCCGACAGCAAATATTCATCAAATTACAGATACAATTTTAAAAGATCGAGAGAAAAGCCAAACAGACGCCAGAAAGCGGCTTGCATGACTTTGTTTTTTTTTTTTGTTTTTTTTTTTCATTTTTGGTTGTCTGGTTACGGAACTGAACTATGTATTCCGTGTAACAATTTAAGTCAAATTTATGTTAGCAATTTTTTAAACGTTCATCTATCTCACGAGAGAAATTTACTTTAACCAAATTGCCAGTGGCTTTCATTTTGAGTCTACTTTATAAAAAAAGGTCTGGCTTTAAGACTGACTTTCAATAGTTCTTCAAGCTTTCAAAATTACAGAAACAAAAGAATAATACCTTAGCAAGTAACGGGATAAACCTGATATACCAAGGGCACCTGTATTTTTCAAAGTTGTAACCATGTGTTTTATTCGTTATGCAGATTTTTAAATATTGTTCATTGTTGTTTTCACTGGTATAACAATTTAGAAACAATTTACGAGTAGAATTGACTATTTCTGGCTTTAATGCAAAGTTAAGTTCAATAAATTAACTCAGGCCTAAATAAGATAATTACCATAGAGTTAAATATCTGCAAGAGAAAGTTGATAATATTGAGACCGGCGTCAGTTTTTCTATTCAGCCATTTTTTTTCCTTTAACCGTTAAACTTCTCAGCACAGCATTTGTTGTCTCTGGAGCTACATTTACCAATCTAATGAAAAAAGACTTAGGGTCTATGTTTTTATAACATATGGCTCTGAATTAGGTAAATAATTATACTAGAATCAAGACTTAGCCTAATGAACACCTGAACAGCTAACTGCCAAATAGTGATAATTATAGTTACTTGTAAGAAGGGGTTTTACCCTTTAACTAAACATATCCGTGTATATATTATGTAAGAGAAGAAGAAGAAGGTACCGCAACGAATGGTTGACTTTAAGCAACGGTTTCCGTCAAATGAATCGATTTTACGTGGACTTCCTTGTACTTTTACCTAAAGTTGTCTTAAGTTACTATTCCTGGGGTTATCTGTCCAGTTTACACGTACTAGCACTATAATATCTGTATCAACACATGCGTCATAGGGAGCAATGATCAAACCAGTTTAACCTATAGATTCGACATTGCGAATATCTTTCACTAAAGGAAATGTCTCTTTTAGCACATATGAGTCTGGCTAAACCCTGAGATTTTGTAAGGTTTTTGGGGCTTCACAATATAGAGTGTTTGAGATAAAGTGAAAGCTCAATTAATACTGTCCAGTCAGTACAGTTGTTGTATTGGTTCCGTACTGCAAACCCTTGGGATGCGATAAATCGATAATTTGTTTTACCTATCGCCATGTCATAACAAGACATAAAATTTTAACATTTGAAAATTCAAAAGTCCAGATACAAAAAACCAAAACAAAACAAAACAAAACACACACAAACAACTCCACGTCGACATCAGCTAAGTCGGTTTTTAAACAAATTGATTTTTTCTAGGCCTCCTCCTCTTTTGAACAATGAAAATATAGGCACCTCTTCATGAGCAAATTTTGCATAAGTCGGTTTTTAAACAAATTGATTTTTTCTAGGCCTCCTGCTCCTTTGAATGATGAAAATATAGGTACCTCTTCATGAGCAAATTTTCCGTAAGTCGATCTTGGACGATCTGGAGCATTGAACAAAAATTATTGTTTTCACTACTTTTATGAAAAAAAAACCCCGGCATTATTCACCAACGAGCAAGTCAGCTAAAGAGGTAGACCTGCCGTCATCTGACTGAACAAGTCATTGCTTGAGCTCCACCCAGTGCGATTTAGTGGAGGCCAAACCATCCAATTATAACATGAACAAATTCTTTTACATCGTATTGTGTGCAATGCGTCTGCTGGCAATCTTCAGTGATGACAGTTTTACGTGTCATGTTTTAGATCGAGAAACGCCTGATCTGTGACACAAAGTAAACAAAGTACTGGTTGATAGTGAGACCAGACCTACTAGACTCCATGCCGAGACGGTCTAAACCCAGGCCAGTTACCCAAAACTTACAAATCTCTCACCCCGAATGTTTAACACCAGCGTGTAAAGGGCCGGCCTTTTACTCAAAAATATTTTTGAGCTTGCACATGTTCTTTCTCATACCATTTATATATTTTTAAGGAGCGTAGTGGCGACATGGTATAAGCTATGTTTCTCTAAGTGGCAAGGCGGTGGTGCCGAAGCATCTATAAGTCGAAGGTTTGAATCATACTAAAGGCAGACATTTCGGGCATTTCCACCAAAAAGCCTACTTCTCTCCACTGCTAATTTCAAAATAGCGTAAAAATCTTTCAATCATTTGATTGCGCAGTGGCTGCCTCCACTATTCGTTTGATAGCGTAGCATTCAAACAGGCAGGGAGAAAGTTAAATACCATAAAGCTTACAGAAAACACCTAACTCCTTGATGAAGTTGAAAAGAAGAAAGAAAAACAGAAAGAAGTTGCAACAGAGTTTTGAGTACCCGGTACCAGCAAACACAATATTATCAATAATAAATAAACATTCAATTACAGTTCCTTTTTTTTTTTTTAGCCATTTGTGTCTCAGTGGCACAATATTGACTTGCAATAAATCGATGTTGTTGCTTATGTCCCCTGGATATCTACTTAAGCGGAGTTGTCTGTTGATGTGAGTAGTAAAATATATTATGTAGGTACCTAGGCCTAAGTGGTGTGTGACATGTTGCTAAAAACTATACATTTGCAGCAGAAGCTAGAAGATATATTTGTTCTGTCATTCGGCCTAGCCTAGTAAGAAAAAAAAAGAAACGAATACTATTACCCCAGTGTTTGTTATAATTTTGAAAATTAAGATCTATAAGATGTATAATAATACAAAGTGATGTTTTCTTTTTTGTACTTCTCTTCTCCGGCTAAAAGTTAGTACGCAACAGATTATGACGAGTGTCTTTGGTGCGATTAGGGGGTTTCTCTTTATGTTGGTAAGTATTTTCGTCGCCTCAGTTTGTTTTTGTCGTATCTCCATTTTATATCGATTTAGACATAAAGGAAGCAATATCTGAGTGCCATATAAATTTTAATGCAATCAGGGAAACAGGAGTGACAATTTCCATTTCACAATGGTTCTGACCTAAATTTATTCATTCTACGTCACAACTTGAGAAACATCAACCTCTTCCGCCTTCCTGTGGAGCAGCGTTGCTCAGTGGTTAGCGCGTCGGACTTGTGATCCGGCGGCCGCAGGTTCGATTCCCAACCACGACGCATGTTGTAGCTGCCTTAGGAAAGCAATTTGTCCACATTTTCGTCAGTACACCCAACTGTAAAATAGGTACTGGCTATAGGCAGTGCTTGAAATTTGTAGAATGTTAGTATTTAAACGCCCAATAGGCAGCCGTGCTGTAATGCTCTTAAATATAAGTTGAATTTACTTAGGTGTGTATTGCCCTGCTGGGGGGAAATATAAAAGTATATTAAAACGCCTTGAGACTGTCTTCGACGGTGGAAGACTATAATCCATATTTTATTCTTTCTTTCAGATTGCACACCCCTTTGTGAGGCACGACAGGAAAAAATATTGCGCAGCTTTAAAAAAATGCTCTTAGATCATTGTTTATAAACAATTCGGCATCAATAGAAGGATTTAGGTCAGAGCTATTGTTGTACCTTCAACGTTTTATAAATTTTAAACCGTGCATTTGATGTATGTTAAAAACAACGAGATAATACATTTCGAAAGGTCTACTTTCCAGAGTTATTGTTTTCATTTTGTTTGATCTCCAACATAATAGCGCCTAAAAATAATCACTACTACTACTACTACTACTACTACTACTACTACTACTACTACGAGGTTTGGAGTTTTCCGAAATTTTGTGATTTGAAAGGAGACACGATAAAATGTAAATTGACTGGATCCGGGATCCCGCGTCTCAATTTAGAGATACAACACGTATAAAGGGAGAAGAGCGCTGAAAAGGAAATACAACATTTGGTAAATTTAAGAATTTCTCATAAAAACAGGTGAAAACATCAAGATCAGTTTTTTTCTTTCTTTTCTCATGAACTTGAATGAGCGCAAAAATCCTTGACTTTTATAAATATTATACATGATAACATACACGATCACTCGATGTCATTTTTGTTTTCTTTTATAAAAGTCGTGTACCAAATACGATGCGATTAGAACTTGAAAGTCTATTTTTACCAAGCTATGTTTTTTGGAGTTATGACTAATGTAAACCGAGGCGACAAATTAGAGAGGTTTAGTACAGATCTATACCATGACACTTTATTTAGGAAGAGCGAGGCGACATGATAAAAGCTGTGTTTCTTGTCAGGGGCTATCGAAACTACTGCAAGTCAAGGGTTTAAATAACACCAGCAAATTTTTACAATTTCGCAACGAGCCTTCTCCAATCTACTGGTAATATAGCCTACAGTAGATCTCCCAATCATTACATACTAAATTGTAAACGTGTCAAATATTGGTTCAGTGCTGGGGCGGGAAGGGGGTGGCTTAAACAGACAGCCTTCAGATCTGCAAGACAAGGTGACAAGTTCGTCCTGATACAATTATCAGTTATGTCTACGTCGGCTTCCAGACACACCCAAAGCCTTATTTGAAATTAAGGCCGTGACGAAAGGTCGTGTCTCTGTCGTTTGTAATGCGGGACAAAATATTTTGAGACATAGTAAAGAAAGTAAGACTGCTTAAAAAGGCTTTTATCTTAAATCCATTTCAACCCATATCATTGAGGCTTGTTGTGAACTTTGTTTTAAAATGCCATATGGATGAATAAAATGGAATAAAATTAAAATTATAAATCTGTACTGTTGGATGCAAGACATAATATTGTTAGTGTGACCATTTCTATATTTCTTAGCAATCGGTTAAAAACTTATGTCAAACCAATGGGATGTGATCTGACAGATCTGAAAGGCAACTTATGACATGGCCTTTTCGCCATCAATAATAAAAAACTACTCAACTTGCCTCTGAAGTGTGGTATAATTTAGCTGACATCTAACAAGCAGAACAAAGAGGAAAGTTTCATTGCATGAGACATACGTTTAAGGACAATGATTTCAGTCTTTTTTTTGCGATGGACTTAGACGTGAATCAAAATCAAACTTTTGCCAAAGACATTAGTAAATATTATGACATAGAAGGAACTTGGTGACCTTGTAAGGAGTCACTTTATTCTGCCTACCTAGTTAATATTAACAATAATGATTTTGTTCTTTCTCCTCTCCAATTATAATCATATTCATAAAAAACCCAGAGTTTTACGCCATACGTTTTGCTGGACATTTAAAACAATTTTTGTGTGAAGAAGGTTTGATTGATATTCCAATTTTCTCTTATAATTTTATCTTTTTTATAGGATTGCAAATTTTGTGTGGCAAAAGGCTTTTCACATAGTGCACTGATTTCAATGCGTTTTTCACCAGAATATCCATAAAAATTTGCTGTACAATAGTACGCCATTTTTTTATTTTGAGGTTCGTGTTGGGTTTATTTTTGTTTAAACAAACATTGAAATTACAATTTATTTTAATCGTTGTAAGCTATCTTAGATTTACACTCCGCCGGTTCTAAGAACTTCAAAACAAACTTCCGTTTCCATGTTGTGACTCTAAACCGAAAAGGTTGTCTTCGAATCGAAGATGGGACACAGGAGTTTTTGTATCTAATTATAGTTATACGAGAATGAAAGTAACTTCTCGGCTTTACATCTAGATTATCCTGGATATTGAAGAGATCTGTGAAAAGGTAGGTTTGGCTACGCAATCTAGACGATTAAAGTGCATAGATCTAGATCTAGATCTAGATTTAGCTTTGAAAAGGTAAAGGGTGGTCAATTCATCTAGCCTAGTTTGGGCCTGGATCTAGCCTAGGTCTTGCGTGAGTTTTGTTTCTTTTTAGGGTCTACATACCTGAGATGTTTTCTTCTATTTTCGGGAGGCGAAGACTTAGTAATAATTGAGAGAGACAGATAGATAGATAGATAGATAGATAGATAGATAGATAGATAGAGAGAGAGAGAGAGAGAGAGAGAGTAATAGAAACAGGAAATAATATTATATAGCCTAACATAGTATAAAGAGGATGCAAAAACAGTAATTGGGAAAACAAAAATCAAGAAGAAGATTTTTTTGGCGAGGGTGTTCAGACATTTGTCAATAGAGTGATTACATGAATAGAGAGGAAAAGTTGTAATAAGATGCAAATTGATGTTTTCAAAATTGGACTGATGCAGTGAATATGCAGTTACATAAGGACATGAAAGGCAATTTATGACATAGACCAGGCTATTACTCCACCAGGTCGGGTACACCCTAAGTAGTCTTATCTCTATGTTAGAACTGCAAATTTTGTGTGGCGAAAGCCTTTTCACAGAGTGCGCTGTTTTATCCATGCGGTTTTCACCAAAATGTCCGTAGAAATTAGCTGTAGAATAGTACGACCATTGATTTGTAGGTTTATGTTGGTATTTTTTGTTGTTGTTGTAGAACCAAACATTGAAAATATGATTTATTTTATTAGTTGCAAGCATTCCTAGAGCTACGATCAGCCGTTTCTAAGATTTTCAAAACAAACTTCCGCTTCCAAGTTGCGACTCCAAATCGAAAAAGGTGGTTTTCAAATCGAGAAGAATAAACCATACATACAACAATGAAAGTAACTTCTCGGCTCTATATCTAGACCATCCTGGACATTGAAGTGATTTGTGAAAAGTAGGTTTGGCTACGAAATCTATACTATTGAAATGCATAGATCTAGATTTTGCTTTAACAAAGTAAACAGCGACGAATGTATTTAGACTAGATCTAGATGTCTATACATCTAGAGATCTAAACATCCTTCAGAAAAGACCTCGGGGATCTAGATTTATATTTGAAAAGGCAAATATCGATCAATGCATCTAAACTAGATTAGGTCTAGGTGTAGCCTAGGTTTTGTGTGAACTTTGTTTCGTTTCATGGTCTACGTGAGATGTTTTCTTCCATTTTCAGGTCAAGACCGACATAGATCTAGCCCTTCGTAATAATTGAGAGAAAGTGATAGAAATAGTTGAGTATATATCATAACTTATCATTAAGAAGATGTGAAAACAGTAATAGGGAAAACAAACATTAAAAAGAAGATGATTTTTTTGCCGGGGGTGTTCAGGCACTTGTCGATGGAGTGATGATGTGGAGAGAAGAGGACAAATTGTCATAAGAATTAAGATACAAATTTGTCTTTTCAAAATTGGATTGGTAGTCAATATGCAATTACATAACGACATGAAAGGCAACTTATGACACAGTCAAGTCTATTACTCGACCAAGTTGGGTACACTCAAATAAGATACATCATGCAAATAGCACCCAAAACGAAAAACAACCATTGTAGCTTTAAATGATGGTACTAAATAAATATGACATGACTATATATAAAAAAGCAACTTTTCAGTCTTGACAAACTTAATTGCATAACGGTTTAAATGTTATTATCAACAGTTGTTCTGATTGCCAGCCTGGTGAGTTTTTCATCCGTCATCGTGCTGAGTAAATAACTTTGAAATCATTGTATACCTCTTTCAAAGACTATTTTATTTAATCTAGTTTTCTCATAGTTTCCTTTATTGTAACAACAGACGACAGTTTGGCAGGGGCTCGCGAACGAATTGAACACTCGTGGTGACTAGAAACTAGACTTGACGTGGTCTAGCCGTCTTTTTTAAAAGTAATCATTGAACGTTTGACGCAGCCATAGAAAGTACAGGATTGTGTTCAATTCATCAGTACAGAGAAAGGTCACACTTTACACTTCAAATTAGTAAGCGGAAGAAGACGCGAAAACAAAACAGTTCGCCTTACTTGATTCTTCAATTCTGTAGAATTTGGGAGATCTGGATCTGAAAATTTAGACTAAGGGTCTGAAAATCTAGACTAAGGGTCTGAAAATTTTATTTATATCTAGATTTAGAGCTAGATATAGAAGATAACTTAATCTAGAATCTGTATTAGGCATAGATCTAGACTAGATTTTGGTGCCACTTTTCTTCCAGTTTAGGCTTTGCGTGTCAAGTTACGTAACTCTTGACGTTCACCGTTTTGGGCTAATAGGTAAACCAGTTGACAGTTACACCAAACAGGCAACATTGTTTCAATACAATTGCACTTGATATTATCACAATTTTGAAATAAGAGGAAGAACAAAAAGTATTCATTTCTAGGATTTACTGAAAAATATCTTATCCTTTTCTAAAAAATGATTTTGTTTTGTTTTGTGCAGTTCTATATGTTTTCTATTCTGTATTACTTCTTCACTTCTTTATTATTAGGAACCAGTGCGACCTTGACCTTTTGCACATTTCCTGCAGTAACTTTTGAATTTTGACTCTTCAGTGAATTATTTCCTGAGAAGGCTTCGAATGTTAGACTCAATAGGACTGTTCCATGAACTTTTCAAAATTCTTTTAGAGTAGTTCCCCTTGGACAATGGTGAGTTTTTAGGCTTAGATTTAGCACTGATATTATTTAAATAAACTGTCTCGCTAACTGAAGTGTTCGCTGGTGAGCCCACCTTCTGAATTTTACACACAAAATAGGTTAGTACTGAAACGGTCCCATAGTCTAAAAGGCACTACCTATCGTTCAGAATCAGTTTAATAACCTGCAATTGCAGGGCTTGTAATGCCTCATTCATTTTTATTTTCACGTACAAACCGCTGATAAGACCAAAAACATGTTACGCCACTGTGAGTAATTTAGTAACGGGATTAGAAGAGGCTTGAATTGAAATGGTCATCAAAATGTCCGCCTTTTGTGAGATTCGAACCTTGGACTTACAGTACTGTAGCTTCCAAAGAAGACATGCAAACTCGACCGGGAAGGTTCAAATTGTACCAAAGTAGATTTTTTGACGTTAGGTGAATATAATACTGTAATACAAGGGATCAGTAGTAGCGTTACTATTCAGGGGGTCAACATTTGGTGCACTTTGACTTAAATATTACGATCAAATTCAGTCAAGGCTTATAGTGCCCTGATTCTCCATTGATTAAGTTTTACAGCCAATTTTTTTGTCCTGCTTGAAGAAAAAAGAGCTCTTATATTTACATCCACAGCTCCAATTACCTACCTATTTATGAGACATTATCTTACCGATCCACTTTTAAGCATCTCTATCCCTTCCGCCTTACCTTTGCGCTCTGGCCATCCACACCGGGGCTAATCGTCAGAGCCTTTAGCAGAGTAAACAAGAGTTGCACCCCGTGACTCGAACGCCCCCTAGTCTGGGCACCTGTTCCTGTTGCCCCGCTACATCCTAATCACTAACGGCTGGGCCGACTTTGGAACTCTTCAACGTTGTGAGCTTAAGAAACCACATTGGAAGCGCTCGCTTTGTCTCTGAATCACTAGAATACGCTTTGAGACGATGGGCTTAGCAGAGCTGGTACGGCAAAACGTTGGCTATTTGGCTACTGTAACCAGCATGACAGGCGGTAAAAGTCCCCTGTAACATGTGGGAGCAATCAGTACAATATTTGTGTCTGAGTGAGGGGCTCAGACTGAGATAGAGCACAGAGGGATCAAGAGAGCTAGATGCAAGAATACGACGAGGATTCCAGGAGTGAGAGATGGAGAGAAGGGGGTAGGCTGAGAGGGATGAAGAATCTCTCATAAGGGTGTCTTTGCCGATACAGACAAAATGGGAAAGATGGCGGGAGAAAAAGAGATTGATAGATGAATATTTAAATAGATAGATAGGTAGATAGATAG
>BMAT01013907.1:328908-346757 GCA_019649035.1 Elysia marginata | reverse complement strand
TTTTAAAATCACCGAGCATATTATTTCTAAGACATAGAAGACATACATAAGCGTGCACAGTAACAGTCTGATTGAGCATCACACACGCGCTGAGAGAGAGGAGCTCATTGAAACCAGCGAGAGTTGCGTCCCTTTCCCCTCGCAATCCCAGCCTCTTGCTGAGATTCTCTTATCTATTTTCTTACCCTGTACACAATCCTACGCACTCGATGACATTAAGAAAGCGAAAATTTTGCATGTTTATAAAAGCCGGCTAGAGCGGGATAAAGATAAAACCTCGTAAACTTCAAGTTGTTGATCGTTTCGTATTTTGATTACTCTAGCTCTTATTCATTCTCTCCTTCTCTTCACCCCTCCTCTCTCCCCCTCCCTCTCCCTAACCCTCTCTTTCTCCGTCTCTCAATCGCTCTCACTTCACTTTTTTGTATTCGTCTCATAGTTAGACCCGAGTTTCACGTGGGCTTACATTTGTACAAAATATGGAAGCACTCCAATCTAAAGAAAACATCTCAACCCCAGCAAGCTACCGCTCACGCTGGATTATATTATTATTGTTATATTTTATGAAGTGTTCGCTGTTGAATTCGGAAGAAAAGATGATCTGTGTCGTGGCTTGTTCCCCAGCCTCGTTCGTCTATTCCACAGATATGTTGCGTTCTTGTCCTTTCTTATCTCCAATTTTCTATCCATCATATCTTTATTTATTATTTTGTTTCCCCTACCTTTTAGCCTATAGCCTTATCTATCTCTTCGTTTATGCTTCTGCCTTTTTGGATCAAACCTCATATCTCTGTCTGTCTGTCTATCCTTCGTTTCATTTCTAACGATGTTTGTCTTGTTCTCTCTCACATTATGTGTTTGACGTTTTTTTTATCCAAACACACAAACCCACTCTCTCTCTCTCTCTCTCTCTCTCTCACACACACACACACAGTTAATTCATTTCTCAATTCCTATTTCCATGCAGATCTTTCACGTGTCTCAAACTAAAGCCAGCATCATTACGATCTAAACTGTTTCCAACTGACGATTATGTAAGTTACTAGTTTCTACACTTGCAATATAAACCGAAAAGGTTTAGTATTAACGAACTGTGACATTCCAACTTATCTTATATTTTTTCTGCCGCTTTTAATGAGTACTAAATTTATAATTATCATTACATGTTTTTAATGGACATCGATACACGCACAGAGTGTTCCTGTCTCAATCTCCCTTTCGCTTCTCTTTTTAATTGGTGTATCTCGTTTTTCAATAGGCCTATCTAAAGAAATATAAATATGTATTATAAGTTTAACCATTTGCCTATCAATCAATTTAACAACGTACTTGCATGTATACCTATCTATCTATCTATCTTTCTATTTATCTATCTATCCATCTAACTATCTTTCTAACTATCTATCTATCTGCCAATCTATCTATTTATCTATCTATCTGTTTATCTATCTATCTATCTATCCATCTATCTATCTATCTATCTATCTATCTTAATATCTCTTACATTTAATCTCACCTATTATCATCATTAGGTCGCTACACTGTGTTTCATGCCGCTGCTGGGCATCTCTTCTGACGACTGGTTCACATCCGTCTCAGCATCTAGGTCGTCGCACCAGCCCGCATCCAGTGCTTTCATTAGAATAAAAATTTCTTTCCTCACCATACACGACCAATAAATGTCCCCTCTTTTGTTTAGCGTAGGTCAATTTCAGACAATCTTGTACTTTTCAATTTTTCTTTAATTTCTCATAAAATCTTAAAGTCTTGTTTGTTTTCTTTAATGATCCATATAATGTTATGCTCGCTGAGAGTCGCGTGGAACTTTCTGTGATATAACCTAAAGCTAGACTATAATATACATGTTGATTATACATAGTCTTGAATTTTCTGTCTCTGTATTTTTCCATAAACAGTAAATCAGTGTCTTTATTTCTCATCAATATCAGGTAATTAAGTTGCATTAGTTTTTTTTCTTCTTTTTTAGTTCTTTCGTTTCGGTTTCTTTTTTTTTCGTTGCTATCTGGATGTTTGCTTGATTTAATCTTACACCTGCTTATTGAATTGGTTCCAGTGTCTTTCTTTCACTTTTTTTTGCATTATTATAGTCGTATCAACAAAGAAGTTTGTTATCACTGTAGCTTGTGATGTACATCCCACCCAGGGACACACAGAAACATGGTTAAACAGAACCGAAAAAAAGACACTCAACGTCTTTCATTATTTATATTCCCAAAAGCTAGTAAGTGGAACGACTGATAGCTCAAAGGTTTCAGATAAATTTATGAGCATGCGATCCGTGAACTCAAACATTCTGTTGTTGTTATCTGTTTCTGACAATAGGTTTATTTCTACCTGTTCTCTGTGTTGGCAACTTGGCAGAGATCCTAAACAACTCAACCTTCAACAGCGACAGGAGTATTCAGAAAACTAACGAAACGTTCTTGATAAGGCTGATAGAGCTCTTTCTCCGCTTTAGTAGAATGAGAATTGTTAAGAGTATCGAACTTGTCAATACAAACACAGACACCAACAAAAATACACTACATATTGTCAAGGAAAATAAGAAAAGAATGGACGGTAGTAGCTTAAGCAAAAAAATGGGCACACTTTTAGCAAAATGATTATATTAAAAAGAAAACACCGCAGGGTTTACTGTAAAAGATATGAATAATAATTATAATAATTAAAATATGATTTTCTTTTTCAGATACGTGATTGTTTTTCTTATGTACTAGCCTATTCCAGCCTGTTTTCACACACTGTTTATTGAAAAGTCTTATTCTTTGTTTTTAAATTCCAAGGCATGCGTTGGTTCAAGCGGAATTAAACAAAGAGTGAGAGAGAAAGAGAGACAGAGGGGGGGGGGAAGAGGGGGGTATGTTCACATAATAGATCACTCAATTCACTGCAGCCTTTAAAACGCTTAGCAAGTGTTATCAAACGGACTATCGTTAAAGCAATGCACTTTTTGAACTACGGAGGAGCAAATTTCTCATCAAACCATGGAATCACTCGAGTTTTTAAAAGTGGTATACGTACCTACACACCGGGTATAATGAACTTTGACCTTCTCTAGCTTGAATTTGAACCTGCATACCCTAAAAGTTGAATACTGACTGTTAGACTGTGACATTCTCTGAAGTTTCAGAACTGATCACACATATTCTAGTTTTGATCGCCTAGTTATTTCCATAAGTCGGTTAATGGTAACATTGGTAGCTCAAATGTTTTAACTAAAATTTAACTAAAACAGCATGCAATTCTTGAACTCAACCATTCTTCTCTCGTTATCTATTACTTATAAGATATTCATTTTATCTGCACTAATGTTGGCAAGGATCCTAAACAACTCAACGTTTCATGGTAAACTTGTGTTTAGAAAACTAGTGAAATATTATTGATAAGGCTGGTTAAAGTATTTTATACGTTTTATTACCATTGGAAGGTTTTTTGGTTGACAAAGTTCTAAAAAAGCACAAACAAAATATGATATAATTATACCAACAAGCAAACGAGCAAATCACGAAAGATGAATAAAACTTTTTATTTAATATGTTTTATCAAACCTAGCAATTTTAAAGAAACAAAAATATTCGACCTTAAATGCTATTAGAAAAGGAAAGGGAACATTAGAACGCTTTTATTTCAAAATGTATGACAAAACCACCATTTCCAGTGTATACGTTTAAGAAGTCTGTTTGTTATCTTTAACTAAATTAAAAGACATTATGTGTGAAACTCCCTCGGAATGATTGCCGCCTGCTTAAAACATGGGCGTTTTCAAGTATAATATGCCGAAAATTTTACGTAAAGAAATTGGATGGTTTTTTGTTGCAAAATTGGAAGTTTATTGTAATTTTTTTTTCATCGTACCCCAACTAAGAGATTAAAAAATCTTCAAAATGTGTTTTGAAGATTGTTAGGACATGGCTTTGTTATTATGGCTCTTACAGTACCGTGCCCAGCTTTGGACGATATAAATACATAAAATCTTCACTTATGTAGAAATAGTAGAGCCTGACAGCTCCAATCGGATCCAGTCGGTTTTTTCGGCTCCGCGCGGAATTTAGTAGAACCGGGAAGTAGAATTCTCTTTCTAGACGGTCTGACGTACACACTATGACTGAAAGATTTTAAAGGTACGGAATTAGCAGTGGACAGGCGTAGGTTTTCTAGTGGAAATGCACGAAATGTCTGCCTTTAGTATGATTCGAACTTTCGACTTATAGATGCTTCTGCACCCATCGTCTAGCTTATACCATGTCGCCACTACGCTCCTTCGTGCATTTCCACTAGAAGGCCTACGTCTATCCACTGCTAATTTCGTGCCTTTAAAATCTTTCAATTATTTGATTGCGCAGTGGCTGCCTACACTATTTATTCTGATTTACACACTAGTTCAGGTTGCGTCAGAGATTTAGAGACAAAAAACGATCTTATCTCATTCCTATCACTAAAACTTGGTTTATTTTTTTTAACCACTATACGTTGTCCAGACATCCTAAGCAGTATAGTTTTTGCAGGTAAAAACATTTTTAAAAGGTATTTTTGCAATTTTTAATATGTGGAAATTCTTAGTTTATGCCAATATAACTCTGAAGAATGATGTTGTGCACTTTTCATTGTAATTGCCTTTATGATCATGAGGAGAACTCTTGTACATACAACAGTGCTCATATGAGTTCAAATTCTCACACTTGACTCGTTAGGTTGGGTTGTTAGAATTTTAACGTCTCTTTTCAAAACAAGGTTTAATCAGAGACGGCGCTTGGGACAATTGAAAGCGTGCTGCCACACTGTGATCTAAGGAGCGCTTGCATACACCACACCCAGTCACATTATTCTGACACTGGGCTGATCCAGACTAAGCACTAAATCCATGATGCCAGAGACTAGGCGGAACAGCTGCTAATACCAATTTTAAAGACCTTGATTTGACTCGGCCGGGGATCGAACCACGCACCTCCCGATCTCTGAGCGAGTGTCTTACCGCTAGGCCGCAGAGCCGGTCTTGACTCGTTAGGACTCGTTCGCATTCACTACATGTATTAATTAAGAGAAGAAACCGTGGACTCTCTCTCTGTCTGTCGGTCTCTCTCTCTCTCTCTCTCCCCCCCCCCCACTCCCTGCGCTTGCGTTCTCTTCCAGCCTGTTTTGCATGCAAAGTAATTTTGTTTGAGCATGCCCACTTAGCATGGGGTCCATAATTTTGTTTTTTATGATATAGAGATTGAATAAAGATTTCCTTATGAGAATTCTTTACCTTTGAGAAGTTGCTCAGTCAACCCCTAGCCGCGCGACTGCTCTTCTTTAGGCGATGATATCTCAGCATTTGGGTTTGGATCGTAAGCGGATTTTTTGTTTTTATAAAAAGACAATTTCGTTACTTTCTATTGCTCTCATCAAGAGATTCCAATCTCCGTTTGAAAAATATTCAGTCATGAAAACACTACTGTTTGTGTAGATAAATCCAGAGTTGAATAGACAAACAACTGTACGATTAGAAGATAATCTTCGTTGGTTTATGTAAAAGTTTCCACGCAGGGTTAATCATGCGAGCCAGCGGAGAACGCTTTTGTATTTTGATAATAGTTTACTGGTATAAATATCAGTTTAAAAAAACAAACTGTCTGCAGCTCAGTGCTGGTAAAAGTATTGAAAGGAAAATCGCTTTGCTTAGCATGAAAGCGTCTTTTGACCAAGTCCGTAGCGCCGGACAAGCTTTCCGCTTCCTTTTCTATTCCCTCGAATACAGTCTTAAGATTGCGATAAATGTTGATTTAATCTTCTGCGCACCGCATGTCAAAAGCTGCGAAATCGCCTGTGTTAGCGAAGCTTTTATGCCTGTACACAGCGTTTTGTTCAAGGACCATTTTTATCTCGACTGAAAGGAGAGCGGCGTGAACAAATTAAAGTGAGTGTAAACACTCTCAAAGCAAAAACTTTTTTTGTTGTTGTTTTCAATGCTTTTCTAATGCAAAATACATTGAAAGGCGGAGAAATAATCACTGGCTTTTCTGTTTGTTTTGGGGTCTGAATTCAGTCAAAAACGTTGCATTTTTGCAACTTTTCCCCCTTGAAATATAACGTAGAAAAAGATTAAAAAAAAACCCACCGATTTTTTGTCTAGGAAGGGGCTAAATTTTTAAAAGAAAGAAAAGAAATACTAAGTGACGAAGGGGGGGGGGGGGGGGGGGGGGGCTAAAACTGGGGGTCTGAAGATAGTCAATGAAGTATTGGTCTAAAAAATTGCGATTCTATAGCAAATATAGATTGAGGATTCATACTTCTACACATTTGACAATACACACACAGACACACCCAGACACACACACAAATCGAGTTGACCAAACATGATTATATTACACACCAATAAAGCCTCAACATTTTGGTGATCTGACGTTTTCTTCAAGTCGAAGTTGAAGAAGATGAGATTCTATAAGAAGCTGAACATCACAATGAGGTAGGACTGACTGTTAGTCCAATTAAAAAAAAAACGACAAATAAATTAAAAATGAAGTTGAATTAACCAGAGCGCACTCACCGTGAGGTGATCACACAGCATCTCACTCGATGTACTAAAATAAATCTTTGACGGTGGTGGTGGTCAACACAAAGTATTGAAACTTTGAGAAAAAAAAAGATATTAAAGCCACGAAGCAGGAATAATAGAACACGAATATTCCTTTATTCCAAAAGCCTTATCCAATATAATGCTCGTTAATCTATTTAGAGAATCGGGATTTCCTCTTAAACGATGACGTAACGGTGTACATTGTAAGCTGCTGTTAGCTATGCAGGCGATTTGCTTCAATTTTAGATCGCATTTTACACACTTCGAAACACTGATAGGCTTAAACATGCATACAAACATAATTATGATAATTGATCCCGCTTCTTAACTTTTGAAAAAAATTCTGTAGAATCTAAGATAAAAAGTGGAGGCAGCCACTGCCCAACTAAATAAAGAAAAACATTTAAACTTTGAAATTAGCAGTGGAGAGAAGTAGGCTGTAAGTTGAAGCAACCCGAACTATTTTTGCCCTTAGTATGATCCAAACCTTCGACTTTAGCAGCCTCGGCACCCGCCACTGAGAGAAACATGGCAGTTACGCTTCTTAGAAAAGAAGTTTCGTGGCGAGGGGAATTACAAAGCCTCCCTAACAATACAACTTGCTTTCTGAAACGGGAATATCCAAATCACACCAAGTCGCACCAAACTATTCAATCCGTAAGCACACCAACCATTAACCCTTCGCAACACGTTAAAAAAACGAACGAAAATATTAAAAAAATGCTAAGCCATAGATCAAGAGATATAGTCCAGTCAATTTAATTTTTGACGGGAAATCTTTGCAACATAATTTTTTCTTTGTGATTTTTATAGTCTCAGGTCAGATAAGTTCTAAAAACAACATTAGGACAAGGAAATCGAAATTCTACTATCTGTAAATGACGTCATTTCTTAAAACTCAAAGAGGAAAATACCATTATGGACATTTTAGCACCAAAGCTATGCATGTTGCACATCGTTTAAAAGATCTTGAGAATTCTCAGTGAAATATGATACATGCAAAGTAATTAAATTGTATTCATAATTATGAGTAATTTTGAAAAAAATCGCGAAAGTCTCTGGTACCGCAAACAAGTAACAACTGTTCTCAGAACCTACTCTAGTTGCATATCCAGAAGTACATCTCGCAAAGCAGAATGATAATATAATACGGAGATGCTATTTGGAATCTCACTAGCCGTTAATATATCAAACTATGGCATCCCTTGAAATTTAAGAGGAAAATACGATTATTAACTTTTTTGCACCTAACATATGCAAGTTGCATATCAATGCAAATGTCTCAAAAAGTTATAATGAATTATGATGTTATTAAAGTATTCAAAAGGTACTTATTCTTGTAATTTCTAAAAAAAAACACATATCACAGGTATATGTTATTTTCCCATGTAATGACATGTGTAATTCTATAGTTGCGTATCCTTTAAAAAGTAAAAAAATACAACTTTCAAAGCAGAATTATAATAATATAGGGCCGATGCAATAACTTCCCATATCAAATAAATCTGGAGCGCAACCATAGAAAAATGGTATGCAATCACAGTCACATTCACAGAAACAGCATTTCAGCCTTCTTATAATATTCCTTCCAATGACATCCCTGGTATATATGAGCCTCTACAGCCAATGCACCTTGAGCAGATTTCCTCAGAAAATGAGCCACATGGCCAGTTTAAGCGATCAAAAAAGGAACCTTCATCTACCACTAGTTGCTGCTCCAACACAGCGTTAACTTCTTGACGTATTTGGGACATGGTAGAACAATTTGCTATGTTTCATGGGCTACTATATCAGCAAGAGGTGCTTATTCAGGCTGCTATAGAAGTCCATATCTGTCAAATAGTGATGGTTGGTAACTTCTGAGCACAAATTTGAAAAGACCGTTGCTGTGTTAAAGATGCCCCTTGGTGCTGTGACAGGCGCTTTAATGGCAGTTTGTGATCAACAGAATTTTTTTTAGAGATGGTATCCTGCAGCTTAAAAATCGTCAGAATCATCCTCAAGACTTCTTTCAATTCTTCTGATTTTCTTGAGAAATTGGTCTGGATCAATTCCAAACTGGCCAAACTCGCGCTTCCTGTCTTCGGACATGCCTATCCCAGCAAGAGGCTTGGTTGACAATTTCTTCAGAATACTCTTGGAAATCTTTGTGGGATGAGCTGATGTCTGGAATGCAGCAGTCAGATTTCCATCACGGAGATCCGGAAAGTTTGCGGAGGCCAAATGGGTCAGCGCAGATGGGTTAATTGTTCACAAGTAAGGGAAGTCATCTCCACTTTCTCTCCTGACTTTCTGGTAGAGTTCTCTGAACCGCTTTGCTTCTTCAAAAATGCTTGAGGCAGTGATAGCTAGGCTGGATGGGCCATTCGCATAGGCATAAATCTACTGGATGGACATCATAGTGTGCCACGAGGAGTACCTGATCATACATTTCTTTGTAAGACTTGGAAGCGGTTGGAAAGGCTTCTTGGATAGCTTTCAATGTGCCAGGACCACTGACCTTCTTCCGCATCCCGTCTCATCAGGACCTGCTCTATGACTAGATTGGGAGAAAGCCCAGCCTAAAATCTGTTTCATTTTGTGTGTACTTCGTCTGATCACGAAGTGTCCACTACAGTACCGTTGATAGACTTCTTCAGGATGCTCCAAAGGAAAAACTTTTGCATAATATCCGGAATCTAAAATTAATGGATACCTAATTGGTACATAGATTGTAGCCGAAGGCTGCTAGAATTACCATCGGTCGCAAGTGCCAGTTCCCTACGCTTTCCGCTCTCAAGAACTTCCAAATAATGCCAAGCATTTTGGAGATACATGGGGCAGCGTGGTAGAAATCTGGAGGCCGTGGGTTCGATTCCCGACAGTGACATGTTGCAGTTGCCTTGTGAAAGCAAATCTACCCTAACTTTGCCAATTCCACCCACCTGTAAACCGGGTACCTGGCTAAAGGCAGTGATTGAAACTTGTGGAATGTTAGTATATGAGAGCCTAAGAGACTGCCGTACTGTAATGCTCTGAAATAGGAATTCAATTTGCTCTGGTGTGTATAGGCATTCTGGCGTAAATATTTAAAGTCATGAGACTGCCTTTGGCGGTGGAGGACTCTAAAACATATTTATGTATTGCAATTTAATTTTTGCAGTGTGTGAACAACCATTCTATTTTTTTGACCCTACATAACTGCTGCTCAACTCTGTCGAAAATCATCTTTGATACAGTTTGGTCTTTTCGCTTGGACTCGAATGTTCTCCCTTGGATCACATGGACGTTCTCTTTTCCATAATTATAACTTCAGATTCTTGGTTCTCATCAAATCCTCCAGACACTTCAAAGTCTTGGGATCCATCATGAGATTGCTTGTTTCCATCTACTCCAGTGTCAAGGTCTTTTGGTTTTTCTTTTCTACCTGAGCATTCACTAGATTTGTCAACCAAATCAATGTTCCAGTTTGTTCCATCTATTTTTTCTCTGAGCTCTCATTACTGCTTAAAGTACTCGTACCTTTTGATTCAATGGAACGTCCACATGTTCTTCAGAGAAACGCTCCTTTCTGCCAACTGCCATCTGCTCTTCTCCTGGGTCCTCATTGTTTGAACAACCAACTGCCCAACAAAAACAGCTCTTATAACGAAGGTGTTGCTGGTGCTCTTTTTGTTTGTTTGTTTTATTTGCATAATTAATGGACATCTTTCAATTATATTGCAAACATCTCTTTGCAATGTAACTTTAAAGATCTTTGAAATGATATTCATCATGAATAAGCTTGGTGCAAAAATATCAGTAATTTTAATTTGCAGTTTAATTTTAAAGAATAGCCTGTTGTGACATCATATACGAGCAATGGGGTTCGAAATTGCATAAATTTCCTATTATATTATCATTCTTCTGTGCAATTTGTATTTCTTATTGTTTTTTGTGACTCCTTTAAGGATATGCATTTAGAGTAGTTTCTGATAACAGTTGATACATAATGAAAAGTTTTGCGGTATCTTTGAAATTCGCGATTTTTCCAACATTACTCATATGAATACAATTTAGTTACTTTGAAAACGATATGCAACATTCATATGTTTGGTGCAAAAATACCCATAATGATACTTACTTTTGAGTTTTAAGGAATGATGTATTTTGACGTCCTTAACAGGTAGTAGGATTTCGATTTCCATGTCCTAACGTTGTTTTTCGAACTTATCGGACCTAATACTATTAAAATCTCAAAGAACAAATTATGTTGGAGAGATTTCCCGTCAAAGCTATATTTGGTGTAAATTAACTGGATTAATAGTGTTCTTGATAAGTTTTCAATGACGAAAGAAACATAGTTTCCGACAAATGAATGGGTTTTCAACTGCAATAATCTTATCTCTATAAAAAAAAAACAAGCTTTAACGTTTAACTTGTCAAATAAAAACTTTTGATTGGTTAAAACACTATCGGTCCCTTAGCCTCATTTACCCACCCCCGTTCTTTATACCCCTACAAAGAAACAACCACAGCCATATTAGGAACGGGAAATGTTGAGAGATGTTGAGAGTTATTTCCCCCTAGGACACTGTCAGGGCTGCGAAGCGTGAAGAATTAAAACATCAGGTCCGGGTGATTAGAGTGAGGCACTCACGATGTCCTGACACCCTGCAGTGATGGCCGCTCACTCACAAATTAACTTTATTGTTGTTAAGTATTAACTCATTAGCGATGGACGTGTGACAGTGACACAGAAACATAGTTCTTTCCTTCCTGCCTTTCTTCTTCAGTCTTTTGCCATTAGACAAAACTGAAATGTCACTTCGGAAAATTTAATTTGAAAAAAAAACAAAAAAACCCGAGTCTTAAATGTACATTTTTTTCTTTTTTTTTCATCTGTATATTTTAAACATATAGACTTTCTATTGTGTTTCTACAAAACTTAGAAAATTCCATGGTAAACATGCCTTAAAAAACCCATGCCTTAAATTGTAGAAAATTCAACATTCGATACATCTAGTTTTGTTAAGAGTCGACTTTCATTTTATATCAAGCTACTAAAATAGCCAATTATATCCCTGTCTCTGTGTGTCTTTTCTTCCTCTCTTTATATCGGTTACTTTACTTTCTTCTTGTAAAATATAGCTCTTTCTTTTCTGTCTATCGCTACTTTATAATTTCGTCAACATCTTCATGATCGTAAGCCTTACCAAGCGCAATATAGTTGGCATTTTGAACTCGTAACTACTGAAAGAAAAAAAACGTCGAAAAGACGCGGAGCAGAGTTCTTGCTGGCAGAACTAATGGCACTGGGAGAAAAGAACGACTAGTTTAATTGTGGATAGTGATTGGAAGACAGATGAATAATAATATCATAGAAAAATAGATAGTTAGAAAGATAGATAGATAAATAGATAGAGAGACTGATAGAGTCGGATGCGTATGAAACATTAGTGTAGTAGGATAAAATGTAAGTAAATTTTCAGTATTAGATAGATGGATAGATAATGAATGTGATGACACCGGGGTGTCAGAGACAAAGATAGAGAGAGAGAGAGAGGGGGGGGGGCAAATAAAAAGAGAAGCCAGAGAAAGGGTAGAAGGGAGAGAGCATTAGAAAGAAATATAAAGAATAATAAGGAAATTCTAGAGAAAATTTAAATGACAGACAAAAAACAGAAAGCGCGAGAAAGATGGAAAATGCCTGTGGGGGCTATTTCCTTGCTAAACGTGTACACAGCTAATTCTGTCGCTATGACAAGATGTCAAACACCCTCGAGAGATGGGCTCACTTCATTTCCCCTATTAAACAACTCAAGCAAAAGAGCTACAGTAACTCGCCCTCCCCGATCCCATACTTGGTTTTTAGGAATTAGGAGGTGAGCAGCGAAGTGTTTTCAAAAATTAGAGAAGGGTTAGGCCTGGTAGTTATTATAATTATAGAGTCAGGATAAATAGGCACCATAATGATGTTGACGATTAGTCATTTAAGAGTAAAAATCAAAGCAACAGCAAAGATATCTTTCTCTTTCTTTTACAATAGAATTCGGCATTTCTTTCATAAACAAAAATCAAGTTTAAGGGTATTGTAAAAAAACCCACTAAGAAATAAATAATGATTGAAAGATTGTAAAAGTATGAAATTAGCAGTGTCGGGCGTTTCCATTAAGAAACCTACTTCTCTCCACTTCTAATATCGCACCTTTAAATTCTTTCAATCATTTGATTGCGCAGTTTGTGGCTGCCTCCACCTTTTATTAAAATAGAAATAAATAGTGTTTAAATACAACGCTTAATCCAGTACTGCTCTAAGCGATCTGCATTGGTTACGCAGCGGGCAATAACCAACCAAATTACCTTCTGAACTCACAGATTAGCAGCAGGTAAAGCGCATCTCTCTAGCACAGTGACAAAATATTTTACTGCCAATAGCCGAGTACTCATTATGAACGAAAAAAAAACCACGTCACCGTAGTCCAAATCAAAATTTTTAACTTTAAATATCTCATTCTTGACTTTCTAACCACTTTTAATGTGCAATAATGGTTTTAACCAATAATAACTACATTTAAGATGGTGGCAGGCTGCTAACATCAAAATGTTTCTGTTCGTTTCTGAGGGTATATTCAGCTTTTATTATTGATAGGATATAGATTTCTGCCTTCAATCAATGACAAATAGTTAATTTATTCACTGATGACGTTCATCGATCACTGGTGATGGAAATATATAGAAGAGGAAGGAAGAGAGTGCTCAGAATGCGAGAAAGAAATGTGGGTAAAAAAATCTACTCAATGACAAAACATCGACCTTAAGTACCAGGGGTCGAACCCGTGATCTCTCAGTCTGAAATCTGAATTCTACCAGCACTAGACCGCGTTCTAGATATACTGTGAGAAACTAAGATGAACGAAAACGGTTGGCAAAAAAGTAAGAGAGAGGTTATAGTCTTATTATAACGCAGCGTGGCAGAGTGGTTAGCGCGTCGGACTTGAGATCTGGAGGTCGTGGGTTCGATTCCTGACCATGCCATGTTGCAATTGCCTTGGGAAAGCAATTTACCCTAACTTTCCCCAATCCACCCACCTGTAAAACGGGTACCTGGCTAAAGGCAGTGCTTAAAATTTGTGGTATGTTAGTATTTGAGCGCCTAACAGGCTGCGGTACTGTAATGCTCTGAAATGTGAGTTGAATTGGCTTTGGTGTGTATAGGCCTGCTTGAGTAAATATGCAAAGTAATGAGACTGCCTTCGGCGGTGGAGGACTCAAAACATATTTATTATTATTATTATTATTATTATTATTATTATTATTATTATTATTTAATATTATTAATGAAAAAAATTCCGAGACAAAGTAGGGATAGCACCCACCCTTAAATTTTATACGCTGTATGTTGTTACATTTTTCGTATAAGAACAGATACTTTAAAAAAAAACAACTATTTTCATCGAATTGTCTTTAGATACCTAATAAAATTTCCATAAAAATGAAGGAGTTTCATTTGTTTGAAATAATTATTATAAAAAATATTCCCGTTTCATACTAGAATAGTAATTGAAGAACGTGAACTTTGAAAATCCTATTAATCGATTCTTGTTTAGTACATGTACAAGTTTTTCCACTGTGTTGTAATAAAAATTCATCTTCTTTTTTTGTATTTATTTTTTGCTATTCATTTTCGGATCCTCATTGCACTTTTTTATAAAAACGGCCACCAGTTTTACTAACATTGAAGGAAGGTCTATACCGGAGTTCAATCCGAGAAAATTTGCGTTGAATAAATTTTTGAATTTTGAACAAAATGAGATTCAAAGACTGTAGTAGAAAACAGTTTTATATATTAAATGATGCCCTTTTTTATAGTCGTTGGAGTGAAATTGGAAAGAGATAGAGAAGAAAGGCAGATAGAGAGAGAGGAGAGAGAGAAAGCGAGAGAGAGAGAGAGAGAGAGAGAGAGAAGACAGAGAGAGAGAAGAGCAGAAGGAGACTCATAGACAGAAAAGTTTTTATGAAAGATGGAGGAAAGACTATGCCTAAAGTCTCAATGGATGTATCATACCAGGATAAATCCATTTTGTTGTGATACATTAAGAGGAAATGTGAGAGAACGAAGTGCAAAGTAAAATACAATTGAACCAGCACAATAGTGAAGAGATGGTGAAGCCGCATCAAACATTAGCTACGAGCTTAGATAATTCGTTACTGAGGAAGTCCCCTCACGACTGCAAACTGTTACTGTACAGCTTAGCCAGTCTACGCGTGCGCACACCTCAAGGTCTCGTTGTATGAGTGCTAAAACGATAATGAAGTTAAAAAGTTGAACAATTTTCATATCAATACTTGTTTCTTAACTTATCTTGACTTTTCGTTTTAAACATTTGATAGTTTGTGCAGATTTCTTACAGGTGAAAAGAGGCAGGCAAAAGAAGGCAGTGTGTGAGGAAGGTTAAGACTGTGAGTTTGTGAGCTAGAGTAGAATTAAAAAGAATAACATAGAAGAGCAAAAATTGGCTAAACCAAGAGCATTATTGTACACTTTTGAAGAGAAAACTCAATAATCCTTTTCATAAAAAGAAGCCACAAAATTTTTTTCTTGTGAAGTAAAGACGTGCCAAGAACAGAGAAAGTAGAAGTTACACAGCTATCATTAAAGTAATAAACTTCAACGCTTCAAATTATTGGAAGATTTATAAGGTATTAAATTAGCAGTGGATAAACCTAGGAAATGCCCGAAATGTCTGTCTTTGGTATGATCCAAACCTTCGACTTATAGATGCTTCGGATCATACCAAAGGAGAACATTTCGGGCATTTCAACTAGAAAGCCTACGTCTATCCACTGCTAATTTAATACCTCTAAAATTTTTCAATAATTTGATTGTGCTGTGGCAGCCTTCACTATTTATTCTGAACACTTCAAATTAGTTGAGGTAGCATTATCGTATCGAGTTTTTGAAACCATAAAGCCATTTCAGATTACAGGTGACTGTTACAAAAGGATTTAACATTACTGTAATGCAACGGAAACTTATATTTCCAACTGCAATTAAAATGTAGAGAGAGTGAATTTTTTTTTCTGAATACCGATAACAAAGTAAAATAATCTTTATTACTATTTTCTTTATAAAAATGCAAAAAAAGCATACATAACTCTTCAGTCCCAAAGCAACTTAATTTACAAGGTCTTTGTAGAATGAAATCGGAGCCAAGCCACTTACCCCAGTAGGCCTACTTTGAACGAATAATCTAGATGGCGCGGTTTTTTAAAACTAAATGCAAAAATAGTTACTGTCATGCAGTATATTTAAGTCTCATTGTTATATGAAAGAGGCTGTTTATAATAAAGAAGAAGAAGATGATGATGATGATGGTGATAGTGGTGATGATGATGATGATTATGATGATGATGATGATGATGATGATGATGATGATGATGATGTTATTTATATAAATCTAGTGGTAAAAGTTGTGTAGGAAAAAAAACGTTTATGATTGATTGAGAATTTGACGATGGTGAGGATGGCGCTGTTGTTTTCAATAGTTGTAAAGACAACGTTATTGATGATAGAGATTATGATGTTAATAAGGACAATCAAAGTTATGGTAATAAAAATATTATGGTAATGGTGATGGTTTTAGCTCGCCAATGTATCTAGTACATGTAATAAAAGAAATAGCGCATGGTGGAGCTTTATTAATTTTCGCTCAAAACCCTGACACATTTTTTGTGAGCATTCTGAGTTCACAACAAACAGCCATTGATTTGTGTCAAGTTTGTTCGTGTTTATGCCTCGTCTTAAAATGTTAACGGAAGTAATCAAACTCTTTAGTTAGATAAATAACAGTTTTGTTCAGAGGGATCACAGACTTCTTTTTTTTGTCTCTTTCAAATGTTATCGACACCAAGAAGAAAACAACGAATATTCATAACAATACCACCGACACTAGCAAAAACAGTCGCAGCAATAATAACAGTAATGAAACAGAAGAGTGGTGACTTAGATATGAGGAGGTACAGAATGTTTTGTTTCAAATAATTTTTATTTTAGAAAAACGCACTTGAGATGGGGAGAACGTACTTTTTTATATAGAGGTAGACTATATCAAGCTGAAACTTGCAATCTCTTAAAAACATACTTAAACAAACACTTATTTTTAAAGTTACCGGTACCTTTTTGTGAGAATTTACAGTTTCCCTATTTGTTTTAGAGCTTTCCTTATCTCTCTTTGTAGGCTTTTCCTTTGTTGCTTTTTTCAGCACCTTCCTTTTTTATCTTCCTGTATTTCTCCGTCGCTCTGCATTTTTTACATTAAATGTTTACGCTTTCTTTCCTCTTGCTCACCTAAGATCCTCTCTCTTTTCTTTCTCTACATTTGCCTTGTTCTCTCTATCTCTCAGATCCTCTTCTTCTACCAATTTTTTTTCCTATTTCCCCCATCCCACACTGCCATCATACTTATAATCTGTCCCTCCCCAGATTAGCATCAGAGAGTCTTAAAAAACCAGACGCTGTCTGTCTATCTCTCTTCTTACCTTCCCTCACCTTCCAATCTGCCCCTCCCCAGGTTAGCATCATAGAATCTTAAACAACCAGGCCCTGTCCTCGTTAATGAGGGTACACACTGACAAAACGCTTGTCACATCTTTCAGAAAACACCCAGGGGCCTGGGGCGCTTCATTCAACCGCTTTAGTTTTCAAATTAGTCCTAAGACAACCTCTCAATAATAACTAAATGCACACACGGACACGACTTCCTTTTCCAAATCTGCAGTGGAAATTGAAAGGTCCGGTTCTAATTTAGTCTCGTGAAAGAAAGTTTGGACTGAAAGCTTAGGCGTTGACGTGCTCAAGTGTTTCGGAGAGAAGAGATTTTTAAAAAGAACTGTTTCATCCAAATACGTCATTGGGCAATCAAATTACAAAACAAGAGCTTCGTGGGAAAACGTGGGTTTAGATTTGTTTTTTATTTGACAAATTGGAACAAAAATCTTCATTGAATCCACGGGTCTTATTATTGGAGTTTTCTCTGTGTTCGCCAGTTGAAAGGGTCATTGAGGTATTGAACATGTATATCTTTTGGACACAGGAATTTGAAACAAGAAAACTGTAGATCTCAAACGTCATTAGTTTTATAAGTATCAGTGCAGTTTAGAGAATTGAATAGCAGGTGTGGCGAGGGACTGTTTGGTAAGAGGTTCTCTTGTTTAAGTTTTATATTTTTAAGTTTTTCATTTTCTGAGTCTCTGTCTCTGCCTCTCTCTCTCTCTCACTCTCTCTTACTCTCTCTCTACCCTCTCTCTCTCA